>LIEC01011962.1:0-11976 GCA_001925005.1 Drosera capensis
AAATCGAAGGATATCCTAACATCCTTCGAGTCACGACTCGAAAGGGTGGAGGACATCATGGGGAAGATGGTGGTGAGATTGGAGGACGACGTGCCAAGTAACGAGACCATTGATGCTCGGGAGGACGCATTCAAAGGTGAGTTGCAAGGTGTTCTTAACTCTCTCACGGACCAACTTCGTAAAGAATTCCAAGCGCAGTTTGATGATGTTCGCATCGAGATAACTTCTCTTCAAGAAAAGTTGAAGGTCATGAAGGAAAACGTTTCGATATGTCGGGCAGCCATAACGAATGGGGGAGTTGGTAGCTTTGCGAAGGAATCTCGTGTTGACGTCCCCAAGCCAAAGGCCTTCTCGGGAAAGCGGGATGCAAAGGAGCTTGATGCGTTCCTCTTCAACATGGATCAATACTTTGATCACATGAGCATTGAGGATGAAGAGGGAAAGATCAAGACGGCGGCGCTCTTTCTCTCCGATACGGCGATCATGTGGTGACGTCGTCGCTATAATGACATCCAGATGGGTGTCTTCTCTATCGAGACTTGGGAGGACTTTAAGAAGGATCTCAAGTTTCATTTCTACCCGGAGAACGCTCAACATGAAGCGAAGTTACAACTTCGGAAGTTGAGGCAAGAGGGTACGGTTTGGGACTATGTGAAGAGTTTCACGGAGTTGCTCTTCCAAATCCCGAACATGTCGGAGGAAGACAAGGTCATCTACTTCATGGATGGACTCCAACCATGGGCGCAACTAGAATTGCAAAGACGTGGAGTGCAATCTCTTGCGGCGGTCATAGCGGCGGCGGAGTCATTCATCGAGTTCAAGAAGGGCGAGCCTTCCAAACTCAAGGAGTCGCGGGGATTCCTTGAGAAAGACGATGGAGAACGAAGAGAAAGGAACAAATCACCCACGAGCTCTCCACGCAAGGAGAATTCAAGCAAAGGTGATCGAAGAGGATGGAACGGGAGTGCCTCAAAGGACACGGGGAAGTCCAAAGAAGCGAAATGCTTTTTGTGCGAGGGTCCTCATCGTGTTCGAGATTGTCCGATGAAGAAGAAGGTCTCGGCCATGATCACGAACGAAGAAGAGGAACCCGTGTAGGAGGAATCTGCGCAGAGAATGGGTACCTTGAAGTTGCTTAACACAATGAAGGCGATCGAGGTAAAGTCTTCATCAAAAGGGTTGGTGTACGTCGATGTGTTGATCGGATCGTACACTACTCGTGCCTTGGTCGATACCGGGGCAACACATAACTTTGTCTCGTTGGAAGAGGCAAAGAGACTTGGTCTTCGGATCGTGACAAATTGATGCGGCCCAAGTACGTGGCCCATCAAAGAAGGCCCAAGTTTATCGAAGGGAGGTACAAACCTAGGGAGGTGATGTTCTAGAAGCCGCAAAGGCTTTATCTTGGGTAGGTTAGTACCAAAAGTCTATATGTAAATATAGACCATTAGATCGTTTTGATCTCCACCATTGGTTTTGGAGCAGAAGTTGTATATAAGGGGATGTTTGGCTCATTTGTCAAACCATCCATCCTTGAGTTCAATCTCGTGTTAACCCAAAAAAATCCCGAGAGTAATACATTGTGTTTTCCTCTCAAAACTTATTCCGAGTTCCTATTTCTCTTACGAGTTCTTAGTTAGTTATTTGGTGAGGGAATTAGACTGAGCTCGAGCGAAGGTGTGAGTAGCTTGAATGGCGCACGGGTTTTGAGAAATCTAACCCGTGACATCGAGCTCACCGTTGCCTCCGCTCTCCTCCTCCTCGCTGATTCACCGTCTCGCAGACAATGACATTGTCTCCGTTGATGTAAGGAATTATATAGTGTCTGTGATTTGTGGATTTCAAATTTCGGATTCCGGTTGTGATTTTGGTGGTCGATTGATGATTGTGGATGTGTTATGTTGTTTTCTTCGGATTTGTGTGTGGTGACCGAGTTCGAATTAGTTTTGTGTTTAGTGAGGTCTGAAATGTAATCTCTAGAATTCAAAATTTTGAGTTCTGTTCCCCTGAAGGTACCTGTTGTTGCTGATTTGTTTTTGGAGATGATTTTTTTCTTGTTGAATTTGAATTCGATGATCGCTTCATGAGATGAGGCGTTTGATGATCGAGCCTGTTTGAATCGGTTTGATTGATAAGCAATGTCGAATGTCTTGTTCTCCACGCTTGGATTTTCGGCTTCAGATCTTGTTCATGTGTTTAGAGATATTTGAATTCGAATTGAGTTCACTTTTCGGTCTCTATGCAGATCTCAGATTAGCATTCGAAACTCGAGGCCACTGTTTCATCAACTCTGTTTTGTGTTCAACGAAACTTGATTATTCAGCGTTAGAGTAGTCCTATTCGAACTTCAATTTTTTGATCCATCAGCTTTGAGTAAACTCGTTTGAACTTAATATTTTCTGATCGATCAGTTCCGAGTGATCTCTGATTCTCTCTGTTTCAGGTCCGATCCAGTTAAGGAAACAGTGGCCTATGCAAAAATCAAAGGCAAAGAGCTCGAAGTTGAAAGTACAACAGAGAAGACGACGCGGAGCGACTCTGTATCGTGCTGTTCGTCGATCACCACCAGCGAAGGCGCCTCCCATGCGGTCTTTTTTGATCCATCAGCTTTGAGTAAACTCGTTTTAACTTAATATTTTCTGATCGATCAGTTCCGAGTGATCTCTGATTCTCTCTGTTTCAGGTCTGATCCAGTTAAGGAAACAGTGGCCTATGCAAAAATCAAAGGCAAGGAGCTCGAAGTTGAAAGTACAACAGAGAAGACGACGTGGAGCGACTCTGTATCGTGCTGTTCGTCGATCACCACCAGCGAAGGCGCCTCCCATGCGGTCTCCTCTCATCGCCTCCAGGTCGTGGCCGCAGCTACTGATCGCTGTCACGAGATGAAGCTCAAGGTCAGTTCAATTTCCTCCGCTCAATTACGATCAGAGTTTAGTTTTGCAGATCTCAACTCCTCTGTTTCTTGGCTGATACTGAGATCACTGATGTCGATTTGAGTGATCTGATTCGATATTTGAATTGATCACAGAATTCATAGATTCCATATAGCTATGGAGTCTAAATTTCACAATATAATCCTCGTTTTGGTCGCTCTGTTTTTCTTTTCTAGTTCATTTTGAGTTCCATATTCTGACTCCATATTCATCAGATCTAGCGTAAATTTTGCTGCTAGCTAGTTTCCATTATTTATCCTCAGACAACAAAAACATATGAAAATGCTGCTTGATTTTAAACAATTTTCAGGGTTCAACAATCAATTCAGTCCTCGATTCTCATCAAAGGTTCATTTTCGAAATCAGCATTCTCCTCATCTTAGACTCGATGATTCGGACAATCGATCGATCCAAACCTTCTACCATTACTCTATTCTTGTTTCGATGCCATCAACGTTCTTTGATCGATTCGTGTTAATGAAAACCTTGCAGGTGGTTCGCAGAGCGAGATCTAGGGTGCACCACGTCTGGAAAAATTCGAGCTCCAAAACATGGAAAACAGCATCGCCGCCATCCACTTCTCGTCCAGAAACAATCTCATCCTGCTTATCGACTGACGGCAGTGGTGGATCGAGCGAGATCTCGAGCGGTCGTAGCCGCCGCGGCCAGAAGAGAACAGTAGCGGGTGAAGTGGGGACGAGGTCGACGCACATACGGCGTCGAGCGGAGGCAATAATGAGGCTGCTGGCTGCCGGCGGGGGGTCGTCGGAGGTGAGGATCAGGATGCTGCTCGGTGATAGTCCTGATACCAGCAAAGCCCTTCGCATGTTAGGAATTCTCTCCAAACTCTGAACTCTCTTCTGTTTTGTGTGTTGTTTTCTGGCTTTGTTGTGTTCATGTGACCTGTTGCATGTGGTTTGTTAGGAGTTAGTTTGCCTTTTGTTGTTCTGTTTTAGGTTGTGTTAATAGTCTTTAAATGACCAAAAGAGAATGCTGGTTATTTTATGAGGTACTTTTGATCAAACGATTCCTTTTGAGTCTCCAAATTTATGACATACATGGATAATCGTTGGATCATGTTCTTTGATCGAATGATAATCGTTGGATCATGTCTTTAGATATCTAGATTAAGAATATATATGATGGTCCTTTTCTTGTCATCTGGATTTGATATAATTCGTATGACTTGTATATTTTATATATGTCGAGGAAGTAATCTTATCGAAAATCCAAACGGAATATTTGACAAGACATATAAACATTCTAAGTCTTACTAGTAATGAATCTAAGATTAATTGAATAAATTTAAAAGTTGGTGTTAGAGATAGATTTGCATGATAGAATCTTTTGTCTTCCATTATGTTCTAGTCGGCACATAATCAGCATGCCTAGTCCAAGATTGAGAACAAACAAGGGCGCTGTCAGTCTTTGAATTACATATGCTATTATCATGATTCATTAGTGATAAGAACATTCTGTCATAAAATTATCCTTCTCGACATGACATACATACTTTGGATTGTACTAGTAGCTTTTTTGTTTGAACTTTTGCTGCAATTCTAACTGTATTCCTCATGAGTACTTCATCGAGAAAATAGGCTACTGATGAAGAAATACCATGTTTTGCAGGTTGGTCAAGATGGAGAAAGTCAGAAGAACTGGAACAGGCCGTCGTTACCACCCCTATATTTACATGGAAAGTTCTCTTTTATGTCAAATGCTAACACCATAATTTGTCGAGAAATATCAGTCGTTAACTCGTTATACCTTCCCCATTGTCCCATAAGAATTATCAATCAGTTTCCGACAAATAGATGGCTTATTTCTTACACAGATTCTATGCACCCAAAGAGCGAATTTATTCATAATCTGCGTTCTTTTTTATTCCTTTCAGATAGCTGCAGATTCCACCAGCTTTGCAAGCTCAAAACCGTGTGTTGCGTTATTTGAACAAGGTTAAACTAGCTCACTCTGTAGGAAATTTTGCTGCTCCTTCACTAAATCAACAGTTCATTGAAGGCGAGACAGGTAGCGTTTGTATTGGATATATAGAAGCAATTAATATCTTCGAACGGCTTATATAGAAAGATTATAGATGAGGAAACAGAAGGGTTAGCTTTGATACAAAGAACGACAGGTCAGATATGTAAAGCTTTTTTTCGAGTTTATGAGTTACGACTCACGGGTTCCTTTGTTCAACAGAATGCGTTCGTGTAAAGGTGTTTACTTCAGAGAATCAGAAGAATTCCGCATCAGCAATTGCAAAACCACCATTGTCACAGCCTTCATACGCTGTCAAGTCGGCTATTATAAGTTGATCATACCGGAGTCTTAACCTTACTTCCTAACAATCTCAGCTATATATATAAGATATGATAAATATAGAAACATAACTTAGTTCATACAAACACTAGAAGTGGATTGCATTTCGCCTATTTCTCTTCATTTAACAGGCCCAGGCAACAATCAACGATATCTTCCTGGAGCATCATACACAAAAAGCAGGATTTCAACCGGTGCATCGATCTTTGCCTGATTTCTCTTCCTTCCTCAATGATTTCGAATGCTGTCTTGAGCATTTGTCGACTAGTACGTGGTATTCTTGCACAGAACTCATGCTAATAATATGTCTCAAGCTCCAATATCATCGGATGATCATCTGATTTCCAATTTTGGAAAGAAGATAGTGAAAAAATGGCATACTGCTATCATCTTTCAGCTCTGCTGGATCTCCTGAAGCATCTCAACGACTTTCTTCAGTTTAGGGCGTTTGCCGGGCGTGGAATCCGTGCATAGTAACGCGACCTTGAGAGTCGCAAGCATCTATTTTCTCCATGCAAAAGAGACTGTGCTAAGCGCAGCGTCAAGTATCTGTTCTGGGGTTTCTTCCCTTGAGGGAGCATTGTGAACCCACAAAACCAAATCAGATCCCTCCCCAAAGGCCTCGTCAATGGGTAAACGTGTGGTCAGGATTTCGAGCAGGATCACGCCGTAGCTGTACACATTTCCCGGAGCTGTGACTTGCATTGTGATGGCATATTCCGAAGCAACAAACACAAATAGATAGTTACGATACTGACAATATTAACATGACTTCAACCTATGCTTGACAATTTGAGATGGATCACGAGCTCAAACCCCGCTATCCTAATATGTTCCGCAGAGTGAATCAAAGAGTTGAGAGTTTACTTAGAACATGGAGACAGACCTGGAGCGATGTAACCAAAGGATCCAGCAACCGCACTAATACTTGCAGTTCCCCTTGATGGATCCAGGAGCTTGGACATCTCGATCTCTGCAACCAGTGGCCGAAAATTGGCATCCAAGAGTATGTTTCCTGGGAATACATCAAGATGGATAACCGCCACGCTGTGAAGGAAGGCTAGTCCTTCGCCCACTCCAATGGCAATAGACAGTCTCCTCAGCCAATCAGGTTCGTCATCGAACTAATCGCTTAACCCATGAAGCAGCTGAGCTAGAGTGCCATTCGGCATGTAATCGTGCAGCAAAAGGGCAACATCATCATAGATCACGAAACCGATGGGTCTCATTAAATTATCATGAGACAACCGGCTTAGCATCTCCAGCTCTCTGACATCTTGTTCTGGTGGTGAATTATGGTCCAGTCCATCGACTTGAGACTCCTGACCAGAAGAGTAAGGCCTGATGGCATGGTGGCTTTATACACGACGCTGAAAGTCCCACTATTTATCTTATTTGAGTCCTTGAAAGTGGCTTTGACAACAGCATCAAAATCGATAGCTTGCCGAAGGTTCTCCACAAATACATTGCAGGTGGTTATTGGCGGTTGGGCATCATAAGCTTCCTCCATCGTTCGAGCTTCTTGCGCAGCTTTTTTGCGCATTTCCCTTATCATGAAAAGCAGAACCACGATGCTCACTGACACAAAAACTGCAATTCCAGAACCAAGAACAGTCGCCACGGCCCTGTAAGACACCTTTCTAGAGTAATTTTCTTGGTCATCTCCGTTACATGGGGAGCTCAAAGGCCGTCCACAGAGCCCTTTATTTCCCGTGAAGCTTGAGCTCGAGCTCTTTTGAAGCAAAACCAAGTTGGGAATTGGTCCGCTAAACCGATTATCCAAGAAATTAACCACAAACAAACTCAGCATTCCCTTGAGTGCTTGAGGGATAGCGCCAGACAGCTGATTGCTTGACACATCGAAAGAAACCAGCTTGTCGAGCTACCCCAACTCGAGAGGGAGCGGTCCATTGAGGTGATTGAAGCTAAGATTCAGTGCTATCTGAAGGTTCTTCAAGCGACCGATCTCAGCAGGAATCGCTCCACTTAGAAAGTTACTTCCCAGTTGCAATTCTAGCAGTTTCGTGCAGTTCCCGATTGCAGAAGGTATGACACCTCTCATGGAGTTCTGGTCCAACAGCAGGAACTGCAACCTGGACATGGCACAAATGCCACTAGGAATCGTGCCATTGAATCTGTTGTCGCTTAGATCAAGCTTGCTGAGATTCTTACACCTGAGAATCGAATCAGGTATATCACCAGATAAACTATTACCCGAAACGATCAGCTCTTGGAGATTCGCAAGCTGACCAAGCTCGGGAGGAATCGTCCCGGTGAACCCATCCGAAGCTAAATTTAGAAGGGTAAGATTACAGCATCTAGCAAACTCCACCACAATCTCCCCTGAAAGATCATTGTTATCAGCTTCGAAATACGCAAGGCTGCTAATGTTTCCAATGGTTCTCGGAATGATTGTTATTCCCGATCCGAATACTAGTTAAACCGTTGCAGTTGCCAATGGCTTCCGGGATAGTACCCGACAATCTGTTCTGAGTGAGGATCAGAACTTCCAGTTTCCCCTCGGCGAGAAAAGCTCTCCGGTAACGGTCCCTCTAGCTCGTTCGAATGAAGGTTCAAGAGCTGAAGTTCAGAAGCAGAACCTAAACTATCTGCGATTTCACCATTCAAACGATTCTCATACGCCGAGAAAACCCCCAGGCTTGTCAAGTTTCCAATCCAACTCGGGATCGGTCCATCTAAATCGTTACTTGATATTTGCAAGTCCTGTAAACTCACAAGACCCTCGAGTTCATCCGGTATCGAACCACTAAGGGAGTTATCAGGTAGATTCAATGCTCCAAGGTTTCTAAGCCTACCCAACTCCACAGGAATCACACTCCCAAACCGATTCTACGACAGATCAAGAAACTCTAGCTCTGATAAGTCTCCGAAAGCACCAGGGCCCGGTCCATCGAACTCATTGTTCGAAATATCGAGCCATTTCAATGCTTTGAGTTGAGATAACAGAGTGGCATTACCTTGAAGCCCTCGGCCAGAGAGATCAAGCCCTCGACGGCTTGATCAGGGCTGCAGGTGATCCCACACCAGTTGCAATAATCTGAGGTATTCATACCCCATCCAGGGACTCCAATCCCTTCATTGATAGCAATGATGGTGGCTTGATCAGGAAACTCAGCTGCCACCAAATGAGAACTGTATAGCAGCCAAACCGCTAAGAGAGACAACAAGCAAAAAGTTGCCCTCTCCATTGATGAGCACATTGCATTTCAAGCCAAACTCACAGCTGAATCATGACAGTACACAAATGAGCACTTTTATTCATAGCGCCACTCAAAGCACCTATTGTTAAACCACTAGCCAATCCAGCCAAATGTCAATCACGACACATTTATCACCACAACCAACGACAAACCACGTATTCCCGCCATAGACTGAGTACCAGAAAGACAGGATGTACAGTCTTACCCTCCGTTCGGTAACAACAGAGAGACTGTTTCCGAATCATCTGACAACCACCTTCAAGCAAACCTCTTTTTTGAGGCATTTCATCAAGCAGCTTCCATGCACCTTACAACCCAACATCACACCCTCACCACAACCAAAACCCACCTCAAAACCCTCTAATCTGACCAGACCCAACACATCCCAGTTCAAGAATCTCACACCACAAACCATTTGACCCCAAAAATCACTCTCTTTTCAGCACAAAAGAGACAAACCATTCTACCAAGAGTCCCCAAATGCCTACTGTCAGCTTTTCTCAGTGTTATTGTACCTCAAAATGGGATCAAACCCAATATGAGATCAGATACTCAACATGAAATTGTCCCCAAAAACCCCATTTCTGGCGCAGCAAAGTGCAGTGGAGACTGAACAAGAACTGTGATTTATTGCTTTAAAGGGGAAATTGGTACAGGTTTTAATCACAGAGCAGGTGAAAAAATCGAAATGGGAAGTGTGGGGTGGTTGCAGAATCACGAGAAGTGAGCAGTGTTCAGCGGTGATGGAAATGGTTTGGTGAATGTGATGAAGATATGATTATGTTCTGTGTCGTTTTAATGATGAGATTTGGGACACGTGAGATCGTGTGAGCTTAAATGGTTGAAGTTCGCTTATGTTTGTGATTAGTGTAATATTTGTCCGGCCCCGTAAATTTTGATTGATATTTTTAAATGATTAATTATTTTTTTTTAATAAAATTATAATAAAATATTAATAATATTTTAAGTTATGTATTTTAATATTGAATCAATCACATAATTTTTTTACATCTTTAAAACGAATAACAAAACAACTCAACATAGATATTGAATAATATAATGTTTTTATTGTATTTATTATAGAACGGATGTATATAATGTTTGTACACGTAATTTAAAAAGTTCTTTTTATTATGAACCGTAGGACAATCAAACGTTATTTTACATAAAATTATCATGAAATATTAATTATAATTTCAGTTATGTTTTTCAACCTGAGTTGAATCGTTCGCATAATACTTTTTTGTCGTTAAAATAAATAACAAATTATTTTAATATAGATTAAATAATATAATTATATTATTTTAATTTTAATAGAAATGAAGTAATAATTAACTCATCGCCCAACTATGTCATCAGGCATTAAACAGTTTGTGAGAGCTTATTTCTCGGAGGTCATTACCTCAATGTCATATTTGTTGTGATGATATGGGTGGAACAAGGTCATTAATGATTGAACTGATGTTGGAAAACCACGACATAAATCTTACAGCACATTGAGTTTCATGTTTATTTTCATTTGCGTTTCAACATAACGTAGATGTATCAACATTTTTAACAGACAACTTGCCGGAGTAATGTTTTGTTTCGATTGGGAAAGGACTAGTTTTATCTTTGACAAGCTTCTTTGCTTTGCCTACCTCAAATCAGAACAGTGCTAGTGTATGGCTCCATATTCGCATGCGAGTTTTTATCCCATAAACAACACTCCATTAGCAGTCTTATGATTTTTGACTTGATGTATTATTTTATAAATAATTTAAGAAATTTAGTTACGTATCTAAATGAAAAGTTTTATATTCTCTATTACCTCAAAATATAGTACATAACGTTTAATCTCATTAATATTTTACGATTTTTTTTGAAACATTTTTTATATATTATTTTATAAGTAGTTTGAAAATTTTCATTACGTATCTAAATGATATATTTTATATTTTCTATTATCCCTAAATTATAATACATAACGTTTATTCTTATTAATGTTTTATGATATTTTTTCAGAAAATAATATTTAATCGTTTCATAACACTAATCAAAACTTATATCGTCATATATATCTGATTAAAAAAATCTTTTTGAATGGAAAAGAATGAATAATGATCCACACATCATGTTGGATAACTAGTAAATTTTCTCAAAAAAAAAAAAAAATCAACAAAGATGCACATCTCCTCTAAAAATATTTTTTATAAAAAGAAAGAACACATCTCCTTTGTAAAAATCAACGGATAAACATCACCATCTACTACATTGGTTGATTTTTAAAAAAATTGGCTATTCGATTTTTAGATCAGCAACGATCAATTTATGTAATGTAGAAGTTTACGAAGAAGTCAAAATGGCGTGACATTGATTGTACATTTTGCTTGCCATGAAACATGCGCATTGTCACGGACCAACGAATTTGGAGTCTGGCCCAAAGTAAAGCCCGTGACAAATTGATGCGGCCCAAGTACGCGGTCCATCAAAGAAGGCCCAAGTTTATCCAAGGGAGGTACAAACCTAGGGAGGTGATGTTCTAGAAGCCGCAAAGACTTTATCTTGGGTAGGTTAGTTCCAAAAGTATACATGTAAATATAGATCATTAGATCGTTTTGATCTCCACCGTTGGTTGTGTAGGAGAAGTTGTATATAAGGAGATGTTTGGCTCATTTGCCAAACCATCCATCCTTGAGTTCAATCTTGTGTAAACCCAAAAAACCCCGAGAGTAATACATTGTGTTTTCCTCTCAAAGCTTGTTCCGAGTTCTCATTTCTCTTACGAGTTCTTACTTAGTTATTTGGTGAGCGAATTAGGCTGAGCTCGAGCGAAGGTGTGAGTAGCTTGAGTGCCGCACGGGTTGTGAGAAATCTAACCCCGTGACAAGTGGTATCAGAGCAACGGTCCTACTTCGTGGAAGTGGTATCAAGGCGCGGTTCAAGTAAGAAGGGAATGACATATCAAAGCAACATGACCGAGTTCGTTGAAGAGGTGAACACCACGAATGTCACCATGCGCAAAGGGAAGGCAAAATCGAAGGATATCCTAACATCCTTCGAGTCACGACTCGAAAGGGTGGAGGACATCATGGGAAAGGTGGTGGTGAGATTGGAGGACGACGTACCAAGCAATGAGACCATTGATGCTCGGGAGGACGCATTCAAAGGTGAGTTGCAAGGTGTTCTTAACTCTCTCACGGACCAACTTCGTAAAGAATTCCAAGCGCAATTTGATGATGTTCGTACCGAGGTAACTTCTCTTCAAGAGGAGTTGAAGGTCATGAAGGAAAACGTTTCGCTATATCGGGCGGCCATAGCGAATGGGGGAGTTGGTAGCTTTGGGAAGGGATCTCGTGTTGACGTCCCCAAGCCAAAGGCCTTCTCGGGAAAGCGGGATGCGAAGGAGCTTGATGCTTTTCTCTTCAACATGGATCAATACTTTGATCACATGAGCATAGAGAACGAAGAGGCAAAGGTCAAGACGGGGGCGCTCTTTCTCTCCGACACGGCATCCATGT
>LIEC01011964.1:0-15583 GCA_001925005.1 Drosera capensis
CCCCTTTCCTCCTCCCCTTCTCTCCCTCTAAACTCAACAACGTCGCCGCCCTGATCTGATAGTCCTCCTCTCGATCGCTCCCCGTATTCGACGACGCACTGATCGCCAGCGCCAGTTGCACCTGAAACTCCTCCTCAGTCATAAAATAATCCTCTGTCGCCGTCGCCGCCGCAATCGCCGGTGCTGCTGGTTGCGGTGGCGGAGTTGCCGGTGGCGGGGGTGTCAGATTAGATTGATCGGCGCATGATTGCGATGTCGAAGTCGTCGATTGAGGATACGATTGATTCGATGATGATTGTGCCGATGATTGAGTTGATGATTGAGTTGATGGTGAAATTAGGGTTTCGTTTGGGGAAATTCGATTGGGATTGGTGTTGTTGGTGTCGTGAGATTTGTGGAGTTTTTTGAAAATGTGTTTCATTGTGTTTTTTATTTGATCTTTGTTTTGATTTACTTTGATCTGTGGTGGTGTGTGTTTGTGAGAGAGAGTGCTGTGTGGATTAATAGATTTTCTCCATGGCGGTGCTGTTCTTGTATGTTTGTCTTCTTCTTTTTCTTTTTTCTTTTTTCACTTTGGTCTTTCTACGGGGACAGAAATGCGACGGAAGATAAAGGAAAAAGTGTTTGAGAGTGGACGGTAAAAGATGCCGTAGTCGGAGAAAATATGCTCATGCCCAGTATAATATACGTAATATTTGGTTTTCTTTCGTTTTATTTAAATAATTGGTTTAATTTGATATGATAATTATATATATATATTGAATTAATAAAAAATGATAATTTTATTCTTATTAAAGTGTGAGATAAAAAAATAAGAAAAGAAAAAACAAAAATGATGATGATGAATTGATATGATATAAAAAATATATATTTTATTATTTTTATATGAAAAAAATTATTAAATATGAAAATTATAATAATATGAAAAATTATTAAATATGAAAAAAAATATTAATAATTTGAATGAATGATTTCATAAATTTTTTGTAAAACATTAGTCACAACATAAGTCATATACTTTCAGATGATGGAGGTGAAAAGACGATAAGTTCAAGCGCAATGGAGTGATCGAGACAAACTTCCATGGATCGGACGCCACGATTAAATAGCGCGAATTTGTCATGAAATGTTAGAAAAATATTGAAACAACCTCTCTTGACTACTGAATTATTTGCCGAACCAGCTCAAGATCTCGATACACCAGCATCAGAACTCATGATCTCCGTGCATTCATGGCGAACGAATCTGCTACACGAATCGTACACTTTCGGTATAAAATGACCATTTTCAAGGTCATCGAATTGGTACAAGCTTCCGAACTGTTTTCACGATGCACTGATCAACAGAAAGTCGAAAACCGACATGCCAACACCCGAAACTCACAGCCTCCCGTCATTCATTGATCTCCAACAAATCCGACTCACGAATCACAAATACAGAGTACTACATAGTAAAGCCACACAAGAAAAAAAAAACCTGAAACCCCAAGCTATCCTGAAATGCTAGAGCCTCTATGGCGAATCATTATTTTATGGCAATGCTCGATGATACGATTCCATCATCAACAAAACCCTCAAGACATGGAACACCACCAAATCCGCTACACAAGTCACAACCCACAAACTATATACTAAAAAGGCAACAACATGATCTCATCAAGTACAGAATATACACAATAATCCCATATATCACCGCAAACCGTAATCACACTAGAGCAACAAAGATCTGCAACCCCAAGCTACCCCGAAATGCTCGATGCCGGATCATGATCCATGCCAATGCTCGATACAATGATCGAAAGTATGAATATGAACCATATAAATCCCGATTCAGCCATCAACTAAACCCTCAAAGGCTCACAACATCGAACAACACCAAATCCGCTACACAAGTCACGAAACACAGACTATACCAAAATGACAACAACCCACATACTCTAGTCAAGTACAACAACCACCTAACACACACAAGAACAATACGAACTGCAATGCACAGCTACCCCGAATGACAACGCTTGATAAGATGATGGAAGCATGAGCACGAACCGTATCAATTCCGATTCAATCATCAACACTCACGACACTGAAGACAACTAAATTCCCCACACAAATCACTCAACAAAGACTATACCGAAAAGACAACAATCCACATAATCTCGTGTAGAATACAGGGTATACACAACAATCCCAACATATTATATGAGCATCATTGCAAAAAGTATCCAGACAAGAACAACAAAAACAACACCCCCAAGCTACCCCAAATGAGCAAACCCTTTTGCTCAGCAGTCAACCCATTAGTCCCAAACCCAAACCTCTGATTCTCAGCAAACCCTGCAATCTCCACACTCTTGCTCTCAAAGAACCCCTTCGCCGCCCCGCACGTCGGACACCTCCAATCCTCCGGCAAACCCTTGAACGGCATCCCGGGAGGCACCGGATACGTCTCGTCTCCGATCGCCTCGTCGTATCGGTACCCGCAGGAGCGGCAGACGTGGATACCTGTATTCAGGGTCGCGAATTTTTCTGGGACTCGTTGGAGATTTTGGGGATCGGAGGAGATGGGTTGGGGTGGAATTTGCTGATCCGAAATGGGTTTGTCTTCTTTTGTCACCTCGACGGATAAAATCGGGTGCCCGCGGTGGCGGCGGGTGGCAGGATTGTCAAGACACGTTTTAAATCTGTGCAGGGTAAGAGGCTCAGAGCGGATAATATCTTGACATGAGGATTTGACTGATAATGGACACCTTGGTTTAAGTTTTGGGGGGGTGGAGATGTGGAAGGAGACAGTGGGTGTTGTGGTGGTGGAAGTAGCCATGGAGATGGGAAAGGGCATATGCTTTGTTGTGTTGGTGTGGTGTTGATGTTGGAAAGATTTAGGATGATGGATAAGGTGGCGGAGGGTGGAGAATGGACTTGCGGTCATACACAAAACTGGCTCATCAAAGAGAAAAATTTTCCAAGATTATCCAACCGAACCTAATCCAGAATAATCCTGACCGTACCGACCTTGTATCAAAAGCAAAAAGCGAAGCGAAACAAACAGTCTCATCATTGATTTTATCATGATTGAAATATAAGGGTTATTAAGACGAAGAAAAATAGTTATGAGATTTTTATTGGAAATTGATCATGGGAAGGCTCAAATTTATAGTTTCAAGACAATACATTCACATCCGTTTTCTTGTCTGACATATTCTCCACTCACAATGATGAATAAAATTTGATCTTGGCAATAACAATTCCCTTCTTATTTTGCTTGAACTCGTTTTCTCGGCATGCTAATGCTTGCATCTGGGTTTCTGTTATCATGAGTTATAAAGTTCAGAACATGGCTTGATCTTGATTTGTAGTATTTCTTCGTGGTCCTATGCGAAGAGTGTTATTGGGAAGATACTTGCGCCGTGGAACGACAGTTTCGGAATACTCGCACTACATGAAACAAACTTTGAGCTTTTTTCCTGGTGATGATTGATTGGTTTATTTGTCTAGATAATCTGCCATTTCCTTGCCACCATATCTGGATGAAATGATCTTAGCCGGATTGGTTTATTTATCTGGATGATTTGTACTCGTACTAGTCAATATCAAACATTGCTGTGGAATGCTCCTGATGCATTGTCAAGCTCAGATCGTATGCAGGAGGTGAACTATGAACTGCAGTGCGTGACAAAATCAGCTGAGGGAGTTTAAGTATAAGAGAATTGTCGCAGAAAAAATATTGTCAGATCGAGTTTGATAATATTGGTGACTTGCTGCGGACAGTCTCCCTTGACGGAGGCGGCTGAAACAATCCTTTCCGTTGTATGATTTGTATGCCGCCTGATCAGCTGACAACGCGGCTCCTCACAGAAGTGCTTGTATGAAACTGTAAGTGCACCAGTTCACCATCCTTATTCCACCAACTTCTTCAACAACAGCTTTCCAAGCACTCTCCATTCCTCCGTGATTCATCATGAATCTGATGAACTCCATTTCTCTTGTTCTGATCTCGATTATCGTCTCTCTGACTCCAGGTTCTTGTCAAAGATTCTTCACGCAGTCTGCCAGCCTAGGCGTTTGGCGTTTCCTGCAGGAGAACATCGGCATCTCAGCAATGCACATGCAACTCCTCCACAATGACAAGATTGTTATATTCGACAGGACTGACTTTGGGAACTCGAATGTCTCTCTCTCTGAAGGCCACTGCCGCAATGACTCTCGTGATCTGGCTCTTCCGATGGACTGTAGCGCCCATTCTGTCCTGTTCAACATCAGGACAAGCTCCTTCCACTCACTGATGCTTCAAACGGATACCTGGTGTTCGTCAGGTTCGGTTCGTTCGGATGGGACTCTGGTTCAAACAGGAGGATTCAATGATGGAGATCATGTGGTACGTACATTTTCTCCTTGCGACGATGATAGTTGCAATTGGGTGGAAATGCCGGATTACCTTACCGAGCGCAGGTGGTATGCGACCGATCAGATCCTTCCGGATGACCGCAATATCATAATCGGTGGTTGGTGACAGTTTAACTTTGAGTTCTACCCACGAGACTCAAGTGGCCCGACGTTTAACTTCTGACTTTCTCATAGAGACTAGAGACCACAATGAGAACCACCTATACCCGTTTGTCCATTTACTACCCAGTGGAAACCTGTTAATCTTCGCTAATACAAGAGCGATTGAATTCGATTACCGTCAGCACCTTGTTATCAGGGAGTTCCCTCCGATCCCTGGAGGCGATCCACGGAACTATCAGAGCTCGGGCTCATCAGTTCTGCTCCCTACAGATGAGAACAAGGTCTTGCAGGTTGAGATCTTGATCTGTTGGAAGTCCCTCCATAATTAATGGGACACATTACCCATGAGCACTTTGCAAGCTTTTCAATTATCCTTGATTTTTGGGAATATGCACATTCTTTTTTGATGTAGAGATCATCTTTGAAAAGATGAAGGGTAATTATTATCTACTCAATTCTTTTTTTATTGAAGCCACACCCTTCTACTATAAATAGAAGAGCTGTGAAGAAGTGAGTGAGAAAAACTTTATAATAGAGAGAGTTATTCCACCAATTTGACGAGATTTGAGAAATATAATTCATCATGGCAGTTTGATGAGATTGAGAGCATTCCTCTCATATTAAGAGAGAAGATCGTGAAGATATTTTGTTGAACTAGATGTCGTGTTTTTCTTTCTCACATTTAGAAGGTTTTCCACGTTAAAAATTTCGATGTTATTCTTCCTCTCTTACTCCCATTTTAAATCACATAGAGGTGGGAAGTTTAATTTGGTTTTTCCTGACATGATCCGTGGAGGTGAACCACCAGATGCATTCTCGAATGCATCGATCAGTGTTTTCCAACCTGCCCTCAGCTCTTGCGGGTGTATCAAAGTCAGTGATGAGAACCCGAGTTGGATTATGGAAACTATGCCATTCCGACATGATCTTGCTTTCCAACGACGATGTTATGATAGTAAATGGAGCTGGACGGGGCACTGCAGGGTGGAACAAAGCCCAGAGCCCCGTCACGAGGCCTGTCATTTACAGACCGACCAACCTGATCAACCAAAGGTTTGCCGTCATGTATCCAGCGACAAGGCCTCGGATGTACAACTCATCGGCTATTCTGTTAACCGACGGGCGTGTTCTAGTTGGTGGAAGCAACACACACGAGTCATACAGGTTCACTGACATCGAGTTCCCTACTGACCTGAGCCTGGAGGCCTATTCACCACCGTACCTATCACCCGAGCATGAACCGGTAGGGCCGATAATCTTGGACGAGATCGTGTTGTGATGTACCAGACATTGTTTTCGGTTCGTTTCAACATTCCAGTGTACTTGGACTCGAGGGTCGTGACAGTGCGCATAATCTTGCCATCATTCACGACACAGTCGTGTGGCATGAACCAGAGGATGGTCGTTTTGATAGAGATCTCGCGACTGTCAGATGGTTCGTATAATGCGGTTTTGTTGGGGCTTTGAGCCCTGGAAATTGCCCCTGCCGGTCACTAGCTGTTGTTTGTTGTCAATGCCGGAATACCAAGTTCTGGCGTGTGGCTAAAAGTTCAGCAATAATGTTAGTCATCTCGAAGGTCTCCACTAAATGATTTTCTAAATTGACGATTTAAAATGACACCTCAACTAAATCATATAAGGCGAAAATCCATTGATGACTCCAGACAAGTTGAAAATTGTAATCACAAGTCTATGCTTTGTGAAGCATGGACATGTTTCATAAACATGAAATGTGCGTTTTAACGGGGATTTCGAAACATTTCAGCAATTTGCTAGTCTAATTTGTGAGTGAATCATGAGATTACTGGGATCTCACTCCAGTTCATTTGTTTCAACGAAGACATCAATACATGTCAAACTTGGCCTTGGTGTTCTTGAATACCTGCTCCGCAATGATCGCCCCATCCCCATCGGCTTTCTTGATCTCAAACGTTGCTTTTTGGTATACCCCAGTTCCCCTAATTGCATCTGCAATGAAATCATCGAAACCAATTGCTATAGCCGCCTCAGCCTCGGCACCGTATACTAATCTCTGTACCACGCAAAAGGAACCAAAATGACTGACTTGATCAGCTGTTGCAAATAAACGATCACCAAACGATTATCCCAGCCTAGGTGATAAACTGCAAACCCCATGACCCCTTTTAAACAATTTGAAACCAATAAATGAACGGGCTCGTCGTAGGAGGTAAAGGTTTGGCATTTGCGATCACTAGGATTAGAAACTTGGATTTCATCATTGAAACCAAGTCGCTGAACCAGTTCTGACACAGCAAACAAGCAACAACATGGGAAACACATTGGTAGGATTCTGTACGAAGAGATACGCAGGTTTGTAAACGGACCTTGATTCTTGAAAGATGGATGGCACCGAAGCACATTGGACATGGTTCACAAGAAGCATATATTTCACAGTCGGAAAGCTCGATCCTATTCAGCTTCTTGCAAGCCTGCAGATAGTATCATATATCAGATTCCAGCCACGAGGTTTAAGTGCTGTAGTAATACTGACAACACATAGGGTGTTCAAGCCAAAATCATGATTCCATGTCACTAAGTTGTCTATTGTTGAGGTTGTCAAATACTTCAGGGGATCCGAAGACATATGCACCACACGGACTCAAACGAGTTGTCTAATATGATGCTGGCCCATGTTTATGTCATTATGTGAGTTTTGGGCTCGGCCCATGCTAGGACATTAGGGTTTTCGCTATATATATATATATGTATGTATGTATGCTCGTATGATCTCTCATACGATGATTCTCGTTGAAAAACGCTTGATAGCCACCGCTCTTGTATCTTCTCTTCTTCACATAGTGATTACCATCAGGGTTTCTGGTGGGTGTGGTTTTTTCTCCCGGCTCTCGAGTTTCCCACGTAAATTGAGTGTTTCTTTTTGTTGTCTTTCGATTTCATGTGTTTTGATATTCTTCAAATCGTTCATCTATACTCTATCAGTTTATCTGTATATGCTTTGTAAACTGAAGCAATATGCTCCCCCTTATTAAATTTGCCAGCAGATTAGGCATGCTGGTGACTCGAAATACTCACTGACCTCTCTTACAGCAGTGACTTCGGCATGAGCGGTTGGGTCTGTTGTACTCCGCACCATATTGTGGCAGCTCACTACCACCTCATCATTACAAACAATAACAGCACCGAACGGCCCTCCATCTTGGCAGTCAACACCGTTGTATGCTTCCTTGACTGCTTCTACCAAGAACTTGTGGTCTCTGTCCTGCACAGCTATAGGCATAGAAACTGTTATAGGAGGGAGACATTGTATTCGCCCCTCAACTTTCTCAAGAAATTTATATGCCTCAACTTTCATAATCCAAGAGATAGTGGTAAAACAAGCTTTCACTTTGGAGAATGGATTATCCTACACAGGCATTGACTCGATTCTCCAACCTATCTTGAGTTTCCTACACCGTGAATAACATACGCAAGAATGATTTATAGGATCAAAAACAAGAAGCCAACCATTACTCCATTACATGAGATAGGCTACAAGGATAAGTACGATTAATTAGAAAACTCCATAACCTTAGGCCACAAACACCATTCTGGATTATCAAAGTGTGCACATCTCATACAACTTCTGGTAATTATGGTCACATGCATTCATTGAGACATAGGAATTACCTTGTTGATGACCAGAAAATGCTGAAGCAACAGAGATGGTTCCATCTTGAGCTTCAAAGCCTGAGAACCAACACGATTTTATAGGGAAACAGCAATGGATTAAAGAGCACATCCTCGTGGTATTTGTGCACATACAAATTTATAAGCAAACAGAATAATCATCTGTCTACTGCATGGATCCCAACATCACCAAATGTATCACCGGGAAAAACCAAGCAAGTAAAACTACATCATATCGCCATCGAACTCCATCCGTCCATAATCGGAATTTACATTCAAAGGATACTCAAATACAAGTTCAGTGATCTACATTAAATGCCAACGTTTATCAAACGCGAAACTCATTTCTTCCGAAGAAGAATCTAATCAATATATGAAACTCTGATCAAACACTTCATTTCACTAGCAATTAGCACCAAAATCTCACTAGATGAAGATCCGCTACATCGATACGACAATTACAATATCATGGTCGTCTAAATTGTGCCGAGAAACATCCGTTACATGAGGTTGGCTACGTAGGCAGAACGATTCAATCCCCTAAATCACACCCAAATACACAAAAGAAAAAGAACATAAAAAAATCACATAGAATGATTTTTTATCAAATTATCTAATAACCATCTCATCATCAACAAACTATATTGGAACCCAATTGATCCCAAAAATAAATCAACTCAATACAACCCAAAAAATACCCAAAAATTCCCAAAAGTGGCTCACCATTAGCATCCCCCATTTCTAAAACCCTCGATCAAATCCCCAAAAATCAATAAAATTGGCAAAAGGGTATCTCAGATTTGTGTTCAAAAATGCAATAGAGATGTGTTCAGGATATATATATAAACGGAATAAGAGGAATCAAATCGGCAAAAGGTTGAAAAGAGGAAAATACAAGACAAAGGGGAATGATAAGACAACCCACAGTAGAATATTGAAGGAGTAGGCAAAAGGGGAAAAGGACAAAAGGGTATCTTGCTTGTGATGATGAATAGATGATGAAGCAAAGTGTGATGCGAAATGCTGCGTGATTCAACTGTTCGGAAGAAGACGAAAAAGGTTGCAGTTCGGAGATCCCTATCATGCATTTGCATGAGAATGTCAATGATTTTTATATTTTTTCTTTGCGATCTTGTTTAAATTATAATATTTTTTTTGATTTATTTTATTAAAATTATAATATTTTTATTTAAAAATTGTTTTCATTTAAAATTATTAAAATATTTTTATCTTATATCGTATCAATTTATTTTATTTTTTTCTCACTCCTTTCTCTGACAAATTTGTTCATCCTTTTAAATTCAACCCATACATAAACTATCGTGTCAAATCAATCCTTTATAATTAAATGGGACGGAGGAAGTATCTTTTTTTCATTGTTAATTATGCATAGTGTTATAATAAATTGACCTAAAAAATATTATAATAATATGATAATCTTATCAAATTTCTTTATCTCACACTTGTTGCGAAATTGATGATCTATCAAGAACATAATGAAATAAGAACAATATAAGAATAAGATGAGAAACCAAGTAAACCTGAAACATTTGTATTGTACTCCCTTCTCATATAACACATGATCTTTTTTTACCTGTCATAAAGTTACAAGCATTGTTTATTTATAAATTTTAAGGGGGAGGAGTTACATACCTACATTAAATCTAAGAAGATGAATAGTTAAAGACTACAAGTGTAATAAGAGAATTACAAAAGTCAAACATTCCAAACTCATGAGTTAATACATGTAGAGTTTATGGTAGAAAAGTTAATATCATACAGATATAAGTTACAAATGGATAAGATAAACATCCACTCATATCAATAGTTTCATAACAACACTATAATTTTTACACTTAAATGTATTTTTTTAACATTTTTTCAAACTTTTATCATATCATCACTCTATTTTTTCTTGTTCACAGAATCCATATTTTATATGATCTAATACAAGTGCTCTATAAATATACTATCACCGTCTCACCTAGATTACAACCAGTTGAACTAACACGATAATTTATGTGTGTTAATTTTTTGTGTAAATATTAAATTGTGTTTTGATTTTTATGAGAAACAGGAGTGAGGATAAAGAGGATGAGAAAAAGTAATGGAGTAAGTTGATATGATATAAAATACTAACTTCGTCTCAAAAAAATTACAACCAATTGACCTTTGAAGGATAATTTATGTGTGTTTTTTTTAAGATTAATTTGCCTTTTGACTTGTGTGAGTGGAAAAATTGAGAAAAAAAAAATAATGGGATGAATTGATATGATATAAAATAAATAGTAAATATATTTTGATATTTTTATATAAAACTTTTTTTAAATAGGATAATGTTATAATTTAGTTAGGACATCTCAATTTATTAAGTGTTATAATTCTTTTGAGATAGAGGAAGTAAAAAAAGGACTGTTTTGATACTCCATCCGTCCTTATTTAATTATAACACATTTTATTTTTATTAGTCTCAATATAAACATAACACTTCTACTCTTTTCTTATTTAATAATAAATTTATATTAATATAATCAAATTATTCCACCATCTTTTTCCAACTCCTTTCTCATTCTCTTTCCTAAATCCCACATGCATCACATTATCTCTTACAGAAATATTTTTTTCCATCAAATTTCATACAAATTCAATACATACATAAAATCTTATGCCAAGTCAAATCGTTTAATTAAATTGGTATGGAGTTAGTAGTATTTTTGTAAGGAAATTTTTTTCAAATATGATAATGTTATAATTTAATTAGGACGATCCAATTTGAAAAGTGCTATAATATAATTGGGATGGAGAAAATATATACTCTTCTCGGCCCAAAATAAAACAACGTGAAAACTAAACACAAAGATTAATGTATAGATTGAATTGTATAGCAAATTAGACACAAAAATAAGTGCAAAATAGGAAACAAGATTAGTGTTTGTTCTTCTCTTCGCAATAATACATTAGTGTTTTTTTTTTACCATTCAATAATACATTATTGTTTGTTCTTCTCTTCACCATAAAAAATAGCATTATCTTACATTTTCATATTCCAATGATTTTTCCTATTGATCATCATATTTATTGTCGTCGCCGTCCTCGTCTTTAATTCATTGTCGTCCAAATCTTTAGTTCGTCGTTCGTTTGTTATCATGGACAATTTGTTCTCGTCCAGAACACCTACGAGAATGAATATGAACATTTCGTTACAGTCGGAAATATAGGATTCCCTGGAGGTTCATAAGACCGGACTCATAATAGGCACCTAGGGTCGGGTTGTAAGAAGAAGAAACGTAGTTATGAAACAAAGATGACAGAAGGCTGCTTTTGCCCACCCCGCACTTCTAAAGCAAGTTTCACCTTTTGATCGAATACTCGAGATTGAGCCATCAATAAAGAAACTAAGACATGTTCCAACATCAAAATCTAATTGATTATATACAAGGAATAATGAGAATCTAATTAGAATGCCTATTAATATCAAAGAGATACTGATCACGTCTCAATAAATAAATATATATGCATTGTGCACGGGAAACATCAAGGCGTCCACCATAGTATTCATCACGCCAAGAAGAACCGCCTCATGATCAGAAAATAAAACACCAATAGCCAAACTAAATCACCAGCAAAATACTGTAAAGCGTGTTTCTAAAGGTCCAAAAGTTTACACAAATGTTTATATTGAGAACTAGCATTAGATTTTTGACCTGTAATAAAATATACACAAATAGATTTACACAGGGCATAGTTCTCACTTACCAAATCAATACTAGGGTTACGAATTTGGCCTTCATTTTTCAGCATCATGAAGATATCTCCCTGCCTCCTGGCAAAAGAAAATCGTGAATAAACTTCGCTTAGTGATTATGAATTATGATTAGTAGGACATTGGATGGGTGAAATGAAGCCAACAACATGGCTATACACCCAAATTCACGTATCTTGCATCAACAAGAAAAAAGGCTGGAGAAGAGATTACAGATAAGAGACAGGCTCAATGTTTATGATGACCTTCGTCCAAAAAAATGGCTTATCAGAGGCGGGCATAGGGATACAATCAAGATAGAAATGCTAACCTCACTTCTACGAACAACAATTCAACTGCTACTTGAAGCTTGACATGGGGCGGCACAAGTTCTAACCATAACTTGCTTAATCATAAGTGCTTCTGGAGCCAGGGGTGAATATCTGGATGATTGCTTCGATTGCAGAGACATTCCAGCTTTCAGCATGTCTCACGATCTGTCATACACAGAACAGCCATTAACATGAACGCGTGTAAAAGAAGTGTACTACTTGTATCTCAGGATATGTACTCAAGCGCAGAAAGAATACTCACTTTGAATTCATCGCTCAAGTCATATATCGTGCTTCCATCAATCACTATGAGAAGCCTCCATGGAAGTTTTAGATAGGTCCTTCAATTTGAAAACAGTATTATACATATTTTGCCAAGTAGGATAACACCTCGATCGATTATTCTGGGAAGAATGGGGTAGTATAAACGGGAAGCACGTTCAAGTGCACACATTTCTTGTAAAAGTAGATCCACAGAGTGGAAGAATGTACCTCAGTCTCCACTTAGCTAGCACAAACTTTTTCCCGGAGTTAAAACCCTACAAGTTGAGTGAACTATAGATATGGTAAGTACCAGTCCAGTTGATGCATAAAAAGGCAACAAAAGGCTAAAACAATCCGGCATCCAGAGCTGCTGCACCTTGAAGATAAAAGAGAACTACCAACTGCTAAAGCATCAAAGCCGTCTACTAGTAGCTTCACATTGATAACAATGAAGATGAACCTTCCAATCCCCACATCAATTTTAAAAAGAACATAGAATCAGGACTCGTACGGCCAGACTGGTAGAGAAAAGTTTTTCATCTTAAAACATGCAATTCGGGAAAATGACAGTTTTACCCATCTGAACTTTCACCGGTTTGCACTTAAACCTCCAAACTTTTGAAATATACAGATAATCCCCTACCTTATCTAAACCCTTAACTCCATAAAAAAAAAAAAAAGAATTTAAAATTTAATCATTATAAAAATAAATATGAAATAATGAAAACTAAAATCATCTCCCACCCGATTCATCCACCTCCATCACGAATCCATCCCCCATCATCTGCCATCACACCATGTGTTGAAAGATCGAGGGTTTTGTGGTCTGCTTTGACAACCAACCTAGCTCTCCTTCCTTTTCCCCTTGTCAATTCAATTCAAAGCATCTGTTCGAAGCTAGGTAGTCAATTCAATTCAATATACTGTGTCCTCTGTTCTTTCCCAAACTTCCTTCTCTCCGAACCCAATCTCCTCAAAACCCTAATCCCAATTTCACCTTTCCTCCAAAATACAGTCATCTCCACCCTTTCCCTCCTGTCGCATCTCCCACACAACCCTCCATCCCTCACTTTTTTACCCGGAGGAGGATTGGCTGCTGTACTATTGTACAGCGTTCTTGCTGTATAGCAATCCCACGATAGAAACTACACCATCAAACTTTTTCCAAACAAAATTCTTTTACCTTTGATTTTCCTTGACCGTTGGATTCCCTTGCTGTAGCCCAGGTCACATCAGGGGATCCTCCTCCTTCCAACCCCATCAGATCCATCGAAATATTAATCTTTTTTCAACCCCATTGATGAGATGAAAACAGAGAAGAAGATTGGCGAAGGGAACTTGTCAATTGTCATGACTGGGGGCAACAAGAGAAAAAACACGAACAAGTCACTTGGACCGAGAATTATTGAAATGCGAGGAAAATGAAATTACCAGTCGTTTGTTAAAAAGAAATACTACTCCTATAGCAATGGCCATTTTTGGACATGGATCAATCTCAAATCTGAAGTCGATGTCAAAGCATACCACAAATCTTCAATCTGAAATCAATGACCGACCATCGGTTCACTATCTGCTCCACAAAATCGACCTCATCTCTACCAGCAAACTCTTTCCCCCACTGCCACATCGAATCATCCCCAGAACTTCCAAATCCATCCGTCCATCCACATCACCTAACCCATACCAAAACACCATCGAACCAACCATCAGTGAAACCCATCCCCCCTCCTCTATCGAACACCGAACTCATCAAACTCATCCTCCTTTCCACCCTCAAACTCATCCCCGATCACCATATAAAAAAAACCCAACATCATCTATTCCACCAGATTTTCAGAGAAAAATAAAAACGAGATTCACAATTCCCCCATAATTTTTGAAATTTCTCTTGCATGATTTTAAAGCAAAAGGGGGAAGAAGATGGAAAGGGACGCAGACTAGCAGATGGAAAACAGAAGAGTTGTGAGATTTTGATTATTTTTTTCTTATGAGCATGGATTTCTATTAACAAAAATAATTCAATTTTTGAAAAAAAAAAATGCATCCATCACACGCAAAATCAGAGAGTGAAGCACACTCTCCGTCAGTTTGGACGGAAAACATAACCATGACACTTAAACCCCAAAATATGAGAGGTTATCTGTATATTTCGAAAGTTGGGAGGTTTAAGTGTCAACGCGTGAAACGTTCAGTTGGGTAAAATAAACTGTAATTTTCCTCATGCAATTCTGAGTTTGAGAAGTATCTCTTTGGAATCAAGGACGGCTGGAGTAGAAATGACAATCTTAGAATATAACTTGAGAAGCGAACAAACTGAAAAGTTTCTCAGTCAGATAACTCCGCTTCTGGAAAATACCTTGTCTATTTCTTTTAAAGAAATTGAGGCTTGGTCAAAGAAAGGTACGAGTAACTTCAAGTTGCGATAGTACAAATCCGTACCTGAAGGTGCAAAAACATACAGTTAGATGTTCTCTGGTTCATAGTACACAGTGTACTCTAAAGTTGATTCTATCATATTACCATGGAATTTGATGGTTGGATCCTCGAAGAGACAATCACTGGCATAAATCGAATAAGTGAAAACCCCTGAGGCCAAAGAAAAGTTGCAGTCAGCGATCCAACCACGTTGAATTATTCTAATCAAAGAACATCAAATCAAATCTCAAGGGCTGGACACACGAAGCATAAACATGGTGGACAACGGCAAAAATTGAGGGAAAAAATACAACATGGCGAGATTACACTACGTCGGAAGCCAAACTCCTCGAACACGATACAAATGACTATCAACAAGTACTCTAAGAGCAAGGAAAGCGAGTTATAAGATCGTTGTCTTGGAAAGCTTCTCGATCTGCTAAATCTGCTTAACACTCTTCGAAGCTTAATACCACCTAGTAATCTCTGAACTGGATGCACAAAGGATGCTTAAATCAAGTGACACTCCAATGCGTAACATCACTCGCCTTGTCTAAAAGCGTTGAGTAATGCAGATGGACGGAGGAACGATACCTGTAACGAAATACGCATTTTCATAATCCCATCTCAGAATCTTGATGACATCATCGACTCCCGACACAAGAATCTCATCATCCTTC
>LIEC01011966.1:5954-16578 GCA_001925005.1 Drosera capensis
TATTACATTAATAAAAAATTGATAATTTCTTTTTATGAATATGTGAGATAAAGAAACGAAGTGAGGAAAACAAAAAAAAGAAATATTTGTGGATGAATTGTTTTGATATAAAATATGGATAATTTGATATTTTGTGTGAAAAAAATTATTAAATATGAAAATGTTATAATTTGAATAGGACGGAATGAGTAATTACTACTTCCACCATCCCAATTTAGATGAAATCATTTGATCCGATATATAATTTTATGTGTGTGTTTAATTTTTATGAAATTTGATGGAGAAAGAATATTTTTTTTAATAGTAATAGGTTTATTGTAACCATTATAAGAGAAGATAAATGGATATAATGTAACAAATAATGATTGTTTTGATTTTTTTGTGAAAAAATTACTAAAACTAAAAAGTATTGAAAATGTTACAAATAAATTGGGACAATTAAATAAGAAAAGTGTTACATATATATTGAAACGAGGGAATAACAATATTTATGTGATCATGTGATCACATATTTGATATTTTGAATAGACATGAAGAAATGATTACTCTATTATAAGAATATATTTTCCATGTCCAAATTTACATGTAATATTTTTTCTTAGCTGCCTCAATTTATATATAATATTTGTTTTTTTAACAAAATTTTAATTTAAAAAAATCAAATCAATAATGTTTTGGTATAGTACCTCGACTATCACATCTTCCAATAAACACTATTATCTCTAAACAAAATATTTTTTTTCATTAAATTTCATAAAAATTCAATATATATATTAAATTTCATATCAAATCGAATGATTATATATAAATTGAGACGTAAGAAGTGATAGTTTGTCCGTAAACAAGACAGGATCAACATAAATTTGATGTGATTATGTGGTCTCTGTCTAAATTTTCTCGATAATTGACTAGCAAGACAGGGTTTTATAGTCGGCACACTATATTTGATGAGATACCGTGGGAGGTCTCTCTGTCACTCTGTCTTTAACCTTGGCGTTTGTTTTCAGAAAAACTTGTTGTTGCCCTCTTTATCAGCGGGGAGTTTAGTGCTTTTGTCTTCAAATTATGCTTGTCTATTAAGCTAAACTTTTCGTTAGATTGCAGTGATTGTGTCTTTTACTAGTAACCCTTTAAATTTATGGTCATCACGTCTTCGTATGAAATGACGAAGGATATTACACATCTTCTATGTCGTCGCATTCTGGCAGTCTGGTAGCATGGTACAAGCTGGCGAACCCTTCGTTGTTTCATCATGTTACCCACCGTTGTCTCGGATCCGATAACCACCTGAAATGTACATCATCTTCTAAAATTTTGAGCCTCGCACTAACCATAGCTGACACCCACCGGATACGAAATGCTTCATAAGAACCAATTGTCACCTTGTCCATGTCGAAACAAAGTGCAAAGTAAAGTCGAATACTAAAAGAGATGATCACCATTGAAAGGGATGAAAGACGCAAACAAAACAACAGATTTATCTGAAACAGTGTACAAGAACGACCGAGGTTTGATTAAACCAACTAAAGAACAAACAAACACTTCTGTTATTATCCTTGAACATGATGAAGGCTTTCGCCTCACAGTAGAGAGACAGAAGGCGTCGAAACACAAACAGCAATGACGGGTAAAGCATAGCCCGTCTCACTCTTCCTAACTCCTATGTACAAGAATCATTTCCCTTCAAGTCTCTTGTCTATCCAAGTCTATGTTGCTCCCACAAGCAGAAGACAGCGAGCTGAAAGAATCAGTCAGGTCTGTGATCGGAGAGTTGGTTCCTAAACTATCATCAGAAGTTGATGATTAGTAGAAGGTTTCGAAGAATTGCACATTGCTCCAGATTGCTCTTCACTAATGGATACTCGCGTTATCGAAATTCGAATCCGTTTCTCCTAACTGACTTCCTGCATCAGAAAAGTTGGTCTTGCCCTTCGCCGGATCGATCTCTACACTCCCAGTACGTGCCCTTCGGTTCCTCCTATCCTGCAAAACCAGGAAAGGGTGTGTTATGCAACTGAAACACCTAGAATCAATGCTCCAAGACCAAACTCGTGGATAATGGTGAAATAGAGCAAAAAAAAAAAAAAAAAAAAAAAAAAAAAAAAAAAGTTAATGATTTTTCATAGGCAATTCTGACTAAAACATGTCAATGCCTTAATTCTTAATGTGATTCCTCAAATAAGCTCCAACTTCCCATGTGAAACCCAAGCAAGCTCGTATCCTCTTTTTTTCCCCAATCTGTAGGATTAAAAGCCTAAAGTACTAATTAAACCATCAGCTCAGCCATGGGATTCTAGGCAACATTGGAAACAAATAAGTTAGGACCTTATCGCCGTTCTCTTAGTAATAATGATATAAAATACACAACCAGTACGAAGTTTTACATATTTAAACAACAGGAATAGCAGTAACATGGAATACTGCAAGAATAGCACTGCAGAAGGCAGAACAAGCAGATAAAGAGGGAGGGAGAGTTGGTTACGCACCTCACGCTGTGGGAACTCATCAACTTCAAGCATCCGTACAACCTGACCCATCTTGGGTCTTTTTTCTGGATCAGGATCAATGCATTTGAGAGCAACAAGAAGGGCACGTTTCAAAGCACGAGTAGACGGCCTTGCTTCAAGTGCTGGATCGACAACTTCTTCAGCTCTTCTCGCCCCTACCATCTGTTTGAGCCACTCAACCAGATTGACCTTCAACACGCAAAGGAGGGCTCTCAGTAGAAGTGTAATGGCAAACCGTAGTACTTTTAATACACCAGATAGAGGCTACATTATCATGCTTCTAATTGTTCCATTTCTAAGAAATTGTCGAGACACAAAGCAGAAAATTTCTAAACAAAAAGTATTTAAAGATCTTGTCATTATGTTACCTCACTTGGAGGACGGGCATAATCTACAGGTTCCCTTCCGGTTATCGATTCAAGCACTAGGACACCAAAACTGTATATGTCACTCTTCTCATTCAGCAAGCCACTGTTTGCGTACTCAGGAGCCACATAGCTGCAAATCACAAAGGCTTCCCGTCAAGGTACAAGGGAGGGAGATAAATTTGGTTCTCTTACCAAATCCTGTGACTTGTCGTTATGCATGAAGTTACCAAGAGAAGTGAGACATACCCAAAAGTTCCCATTACTCGGGTGTTTATATGGCTTTCTCTAGAATCCAAGAGCTTGGCCAATCCAAAATCAGAAACCTTGCCGTTGAACTCTTCGTCAATCAAGATGTTGCTTGATTTTATATCTCGGTGAACAACTTTTGGTTCTATTGATTCATGAAGATAGGCAAGCCTGCAGGGAATATCAACCGATACAATTTCATGAAAGCCTCGTAAACATAAAAAATATAATGAATAGCAGCTCAAGTTCCAAGAATAGATCAACAAGCAAATTCATCACATTAACATGAATTCAGATCTAGATACAGCATTAACATGAAAAATGCATGGTCTTGATTTGTGCAGGAGAAGGGGACAGAGACAGACTTACGCTTTTGCGGTGCCAACAAGAACCTTCATGCGAGCCTCCCAGGTAAGTATACCATGCTGACGCATAGAACCATGAAGCCACTGCTCTAGGTTGCCATTGCTCACGTATTCATAAACCAGCATCCTATCAAACAAACCCACAAGTGATTGTTCTTTAGATGGAAGCTGATACCATGTGCTCAACCTTCTAAACTCAAATTTGGGATGAGCAGAAAAAAATTCAAGGGAGATATGATACAAGAAGAACACCATTGTCAAGGGGCTTTTGACAAGAGGCACAGAACACCTCCCCTGCCCAACATGCACCAACTCACGGACAACATAGGTATGGAGCAAAATGGATATTGGAAAAAGACTAGGAAATCACGAATGAGAGACGTCACAATGATCTAAAGCTGAAAGTTTGTGAAGGGGCTGATGTAGAGAAGGTATAAAAACTCTTACCTGTGAACACCTTCTATGCAATAACCCAAAAGTCGCACCAGATTCTTATGTCTAGCGTGGCCTATGGCTTCCACTTCCACTCTGAATTCTTTCTCGGCTTGTCCCCTGTAGGAGAAAAGGTCAAATTGGATAATCAATTCAGGGTCTCAGATGACAGTGAACAAAATAAACCAACCAATATATCTTATAATGCTACGCGAAAAAAAAAAAATTCTTACAGATTATTAAGGAGTCGCTTCACAGCTACTTCAGCTCCATTGACCAATTTGCCTCTATACACAACACCATAACCACCCTCCCCGATAATGTTCTGTGCAGAAAAGCGATTAGTTGCAATCTCGAGATCTCTGAGGGTAAACCAGTGGCCCCACCCGAGGTGAGATATCTCGGGTAGACCAACCAGAGGAGAAGCTGATGGAAGCACATTAGGAAATGAGCTCTGTTTCCTTATAGTTCCCGAACTTCCTTCTTCCCCAGATTGCGAACTGTAAGCTCTCTCATGGTGATAGATTGAGCTGCACTGGCTCAAGGTTTCAGGATCACTTGATTTGCTCATACCCAAATGAACCAACAACTTTTCGGAATTTCTATCACTCAATTTCTGATGAACATTGAGAATCAAATTATCGTGATCCTCATGAGGATGCTGCAGTGCAGCCCTGTCAATCTTTATATCCTTTGAGATGTTTGGAATCTGAGAAGGGGGAAACTGGTCTAGAGTTGTCTTAGATTTGCGCCGAAACGTGAGCCATAGCGACAAAATAAGAAGAATCAGAACAATAAATGCTCCAACACCGAGACCGATTAAGATCCACAGCTTTAAACCAAGAATAGTTTTCTTTGATAATTCTGCACTCAACAGGCTTTGAGTTGTCATGTCGGTTTTCAGCTACCTAATCAGAAGCAAGCGCATCCATCTCAGTTTAAACTCTCACAGTATATGCATTTAAAACTAGCATGGAAAGTCTACTTAACTTCAGGAACACATTATCAAGAAAATGAAGTTCTACCATCTGATCTTGAACATGAAATAAACACAATCAAGAAAGATAAATTTATAATGGAGTTAAAAAAAATCCTAGCATTCACTCCATCAGAAGAACTGAGGTACAATGAAGAAACATGAGGATTCAGAACTTGCAAACTACCATGAATAATACAAGTCCATAATCTACAACTGAATCGAAAATCAAATCAGTCCCCGAAACACTAAGAGAAACGAATCATAACCAATAACTAATCCACACTTCAAGAATTCACGATCATTTTCACAGTGTACACTGTCATAGCCGAAACAAGAATAAAAAATTACATCAACTGCACAATTGCCACAAATTATTTCCCCATTTCCATACAAACCAGCAAATGAATCCCAGAACAAGAATCACATTCCACAAGCAATCTTCCCAACTCTCATCATGCCAATTAGACCAAGAAACCACGAAGAACAACATTACCAAATCTATATGTACACCAATTGAATCGGATCAAATCAACAGAATACAATCTAACAACAACCAAGGATGAATCAAAAGATCAGTATTAACCTTTTCTTGTTACAAGAAACCTAACCACCACCCCGATTTTCTTTTTCTTCCTTGAGAATCCAAAGAGCCCAAGAATGAACTATCTTTATCCCTCAAAAGGGCAATGCAGACCCCAAAACAAACACAGAATCAAAAAAGGACCAAAAGGGCACACAGTTCAAGAAGAGTAGTGTACAAGTTCACCTTTGTGGACCAAAAATCACAACACCAAATCCATCAATCAACACACACTAAACTGCAAAGACAAAAGCAAAGGGCAAAACCAACAAACCCCAAATCTATTGCATCAACCAATAATGAAAGAAATGGGGTAATGAATCGAAACCCATATAAAAAGTTCCCTTTTTTTCATGGGTGGATCAAGACACCAGAGAATTTGATGAAATGGTGGGTGAGTATTGATGGGTTTGGGCAAAAAAAGGTGGAAACTTGGTTTGCAATGAAGGAAACTGATAGGGTAAAGCGAATGTGATTCAATTGAGAGCAAAAATACCCAAATGGGAATGAGAAAAGAAGGTATCACGTTGAGGGCAAGTGAGAATGAATGGAGTGGTGAAGTGAAGAGAGGAAAGTGAAAAGAGTCAACACAAAGGGCGGTGAATTGGAGCTGCTCAATTCCATGGTGTCTCTGCTTTCCAAGGGGAAAGTGTGAGTTATCAACAAGATTAATGCATGGATTAGGTCTTGATTATGGGTTGTTAGGACATGTTCAGTGTATTTAGTTGGATCAAGATCTTGATAATAAAAAATTATCGAAAATTTAATCTTAATTTATCCATTTAAAAATATTAAATTTTGATCAGAATCATTTTACTCGACGTATTACTATCTTTCTTTTTTTACCTTAATCTTATTTATTGCCTTACTGTCGTGGAGTAGGCTGGACTTAACCTTTTCCATTTTTAGGGGGTGACTTATAATCCATCTTTGTAAAAATCCTAATGAGCTCAGTTCATGTCCAATTTTAAAGCAACATCAATGAGGGATACATCTCGATAAAGGATGGATTCTTTGTCAACATCACATTATGCAAATGAGATCTAATCTTTAATTTCATGGAAATACTTCATTGGTAAAATAACTTGACAAGTGCAACATATACATCATACATCTAACCGGAAAGTGCTAGTACAGTTTCTTTCTCCATTGTCCAAACTCATACAAAATTTAGTTGCTTATCAAATTTTATAGTGCTTTAAATTCCAATCTAATAGTCTCAAGATCCATTAGTTGCTGCTTAGACACTTGAATCATTTAATGGAAGAAATGTTAACCCACTATTGTTAAACATAATCATGAGCACATTGCTGCATTGAGTGATTAGCACGACCGCTTTTTAAGGTGTAGCCAACCTTTCCATGTTCGACTTTTTTCTTTTAGTTGGCTAGGTTTCATGGCTTGTGCTGATCGTTCCCTTTCCTTGCCAATTTGGCCATTGTACTTGGTCACGTTCATCATGATATATGTCCTAGATTTTCCTAAGTTATAACATACAGTTCATACATAATATAAGATCATTTAAAACAATCATATTTAAAAAGATAATTATTGATTTTTATAAATTGATGTAGGTTTCTTTTATAGTCAGATAAATTTTTATTTATTTAATCCGTGAGAAAATTACTCCAATATTGGATACTATCATATTTGAAACTTCTAATATCCACTATAGACTCCTCAAAGGATAAAGTTAATTTTCTAGTGATTAATTTAGGGGACCTTCTCTAACAATTATTAGATGGGATTCAACGTTAGACTTTGCATTTAATTACAGTTATGCGTAAAGCATAGAAGCTTGGGACCTTGTGTTTAAGGACTAAAAGAAACAAGGTTGTATATATTCTTTCATGCAAAGCACTAAACTATAGTTGAATTTATTTTCTGAGCTGGATTATGAGATATGGGCCAACACCTAAAAAAGCATACAATTATTAATCATGCCAAAAACTTTGGATATAAAGAGAGCCACAGCTGTCTAGCTAGAGAAGTCACAGGATGATGTGGTACACATGACAGAAGAAATCTATAGCTCATAAGCTGTAAAATTGGGCACAGAGTGCTTATTAGATCTTTAATCTGGTTTTGTTTTTTTTTTTTTTCAACCTTGAAGTGACTAACAATGCATTATAACTCAAAGGTTATAACATATCAAGAAACAACTCGATTAAGTTACACAACAATATTCCCATCTTGTTCTTCAACAACGTGGGCAGATTGTCAGTTACATAAACATATCATTAGCCAAAACACTGATGTGCACGTCATCGGTTAAAACGTACCGAATATAGATATGCAGCTAAGAAATAAACAAATTGAGAAATATTCTTTTAGACGGATTCGCGAGACGAAAATTGCAAGTTTCAGAAAAGAATCTACGGCATACTAACATGACACAGAAGCCGTCTAGTTTCCAAAGATCAAAAGTTGTATTAGATAGCATTAACTTGACCCATTTTTCTTCGATGAAAGACATATTCTTGAAAGTGTAAAATAGTTCATAAGCTGTAAATTTGAATACAGAGTGCTTAGTAAATCTTTAGGTAGTGACTAACACTCGGATGAAGGAAAAAAGCTCATTAAGCTACATACACTTGATATTGAATCAAAATTTATCCCACATACCTCTATAACATATCAAGAAACAACCCGATCTTCATACATCCTAAACTAATTAAAGCTACACAATAGTATTCCAATCTTGGACTTTAATGATGTGAGCATCTATCAGCTACAAAAATGTATCAGCAACCAAAACACCGACACACGTTATCGATTAAAACTTATTGAAGATAGATTCCGTTGCGAAAAATAAAACAAACAATCGAAACATATTCCTTTAATCGGATTCACAAGACATACATTGCAAGTTTCATATCAGCATCGAACACACATGTAGTGCATAATGACATGTTAACATACACCACAAACGTCTTAGATTCCACCGATCAAAACGTGACTATAAGTAAACATTAACATGATTTTATTTTTCTCTGATGAAAGACATATTCTTGAAAGCGTAAAATAGTTCATAAGCTGTAAAATTGAAATCTTTAGGTAGTGACTAACACTCGGATGAAAGAAGTAAACGCATTAAGCTACATACACTTGATATTGTTTCAGAAATTTATCCCACACATATCTCTATAACATATCAAGAAACAACTTGATCTTTCTAAATAGTAAACTTAATTTGTGATACACAATAGTATTCCAATCATGAACTTCAATCGACGTGAGCATCTATTAGTTATAGAAACATATGATTAATCAAAACATCGATGTACACGTCATTAATTAAAACGTATCGAAAACAGATTCTGTTATGGAAAAACAAATAAATGAAACATTGGATTCACATGACGTACATTGTACATTGCAAGTTTCATATCAGTGTCGAGGTCATAACGACATGCTAACACACACCAAAAAAAGGTCTTGGACTCCACAATCGAAACGTTGCTATAAGTAAACAGTGACTTCACTGATTTTTCTTCATTGAAGGACATATATTCTTGACTTAATCAAAGCATCAAACCCCACTCACTTCCACTCAGCGCGTGCACATCACGCAATGGAATTGTCGGCGTCGCCGGCGAGGTTGAAGCAATCGTCGATGGCGCCAGACACCGAATTCTCCGGCAGCGGTGGCGGAGTTGCTGCGGCGGGCGAGGAAATAATGATGGAGAGTGGGGTGAGGATGATGTTCAGCGCAAGCGAGGGCGATTTGGAGTCGATGAAGGAGATGTTGGAATCGGGAATCGATGTCAATTTTAGGGATATTGATCGGCGGACCGCGCTACATGTCGCGGCGTGTCAGGGAGTGAGGGACGTGGTGGAGTTTTTGGTGAGGAGTGGAGCGGAGGTTGATGCTGAGGATCGGTGGGGCAGCACGGTGAGGGATTGAATTGTGTGGTTTGGTTTTTGCTGGTTTGGGGTTGAGTGTTTGGTGTGTTAGCGATTAGAATGTGGTGATCATGATATGAGTAGATTGTGGTGATCATGATAGGAATAGATTTGTTATAGTAGTTGATACTCTAAGGTGACGTGTTGTAGGTGTGGGGAATGATGTTTAGAGGCAATGCTGGTTAAGAGGAAGCTAGAAAGAAGTATGTCTGGTGAGAAAGAGTGTAGAGGCGATGTTCATAAAGAAATGTTCCTAAATTCATCTTAAGCAGCGTTCTACTGTTCTACATGCCAGGTGTCATGTATCGTAGAACGTTGTACTAAGAACTGTGTGGTTGGTTTCCATAGAGACATTGATGGCAAAGTTGTGATTATGGAAAAAAAAAGTTCTGATCATTTAACTTAATGTTTATGATTTGGGTTCTTATTATGGCCTTCATGGGATGCAAGCTCATGCGGTAAAACTGGTTGCTTGCATCACTTGGATATGTTGTATTGGGATGGGAAGATAGGAGAGTTTGACATTGGTTGTGGGGTGTTAAGGTCTGTCAGCTCTCAAAAGTTTTCTGAGTTAGGGTTTCGGTGTTGGGTCTCCAAATGGGTTGAGTAGTAGGAGTTTGTGTGTGCGGTGTAACTATCTTTAAGGTGTTGTAGAGAGAGGCTTTGGCTTTGATTGTGTGCAGAGTTCTTCTATTTCAAGTTCTTATGTTTATAGTACTGTAACTCTTCAGTATGTTACATAAATGTGTACATTTTATGTCGTCGTTGTGATATAGTAGTCGTGCCTTGGGCTCAACTCTTGCAGTCAATTTACTGACGTTTGCTTTGTGTAGCCACTTGCAGATGCCATCTACTATAAAAATCATGATGTAGTCAAGCTTTTGGAATCATATGGTGCAAAGCATCCGGTATGGCTTATATCCTGGCAGCTTTTATTAAATTATGGTTTAGTATGGCTAGCCAATGATGTACAATTTTTTTTTCCTTCTACTGAGTATTCAATGATCACTAATGATGCTTGATATCCACATCTGTTGAGCCTTTCCTGAATTCGCTTCAGATTGCTCCGATGCATGTAAAGAATGCTCGTCAGGTCCCTGAGTATGAAATTAATGCCAGTGAACTTGACTTTACAAACAGTATTCACATTACAAAGGTGAGTGTAACAATCTTACTCTTGTAAGGTTGCATGTGGCTTTGTTGTTGTTGTTTTTTTGTTTTTGCTTTTTTTTTTTTTACTG
>LIEC01011966.1:16598-167488 GCA_001925005.1 Drosera capensis
GGGGGGGGTTTGACTACAAGCTCTCCTCCATTTTTATTCTCAGATAGTATTTTTTTGGGCGATTTATTCAATCACTCCTACCTGATTGTTAGATACATGAAATCCCTTGCCAGAGGATATGTTATTCCTATTTCATAAAGAACTTCTCTTCCAGTCCTTAAGAGAAAGCCTTAGCCGATACACTAACAATTGCAATATGCAATCATCCCACGTACATCTTGTTTTGGCCAATTTTATTCGTGGTTTCTGACTTTCTATCTCTGAATCACAGGGAACTTTTTGCATTGCATCTTGGCGTGGAACTGAAGTTGCTGTGAAAACCCTTGAGGATGATGTTATCATGGACGAAGATAAAGTGTGAGTGGCTTTGAATTATATTTTTACCTCTTACCCTGCTGTATTATTTCTCCTGCTTATATGACTTTCTGGCAAATATCTGTGGCTGAGAATTCATGTTTTTCATTCTTCAGAAAGGCATTCAGAGATGAATTAGCTTTGCTTCAGAAGATTCGACATCCTAATGTTGTCCAATTTTTAGGAGCAGTAACCCAAAGTAGTCCTATGATGATTGTCACTGAATACTTGCCCAAGGTTTCTCTTATTGCCAATCAGTCTTGTACTGTTATCTTGCTTCATACCATCATTCTGAAAATTGTTTTGAGATTTTCTGCTCCTATCCTGAGGATTTTCTTTGGTCATTCTTTACCAGCTTTTGCTGGCTTTTTTATTGGAGAATTTTCTTTTTTGTCAATATATTAACCTCTATTAGCCGAGAAAACATTTTATGAAGACCAAACTGCATATTACATCTAGATGGAAGATTTTGTGACCTGTTGTAGCTTGTAATTTACTATAATCAACTGCTCTTGAAACAACATTGTTTTGTAAACCTTATAGGCTAGGTTGCAGTTGCTAAGGGTGCAGGAAATATGTTATCCCTTTTTTAAGATTTATTAGTTCTGGAGTAATCAAGAGTATTCCTTTGGCCACAGCTACTTTAACAAGTAAACCATTTGTCTGTACAGGGGGATCTTCGTGAGTTATTGACAAAGAAAGGAGCATTGAAGCCATCGATTGCTGTGCAGTTGGCACTGGATGTTGCAAGGTTGGTGGATGAGTTTGGAATTTGCTAAGGCTTTGGAAAGAGTATTTTTTCTCCTTTAACTACAAAATCCTCATGTGTTCCCGCTGTATGTGACATGATTTGCATCTAGCCAGTGGTCTTTTACCTTATCTATTATTTGATCACGCCTTACATTTTGCCAAATGCTTGCCTTTTGTTTGGATCTGGGATGGGCTGCAAGCACACGCTCTTGTTCCCTTGATGCCTGGCATATACGTCAATTATTTCTTCTTCATAGAATCTCATTGCTATCATTAATCTTGTAGTCCTTTTGATTTCAGAAGAATATGTTTGACTATTGTCTGTGGGAAACATCATACTTGCATTTTAATGATCATCAACTTCAGTCTCATTGAGATTTTGACAGTCTCATCATTTATGGGGATTTTTTTCCTCGGACAAATCTGACTGGACTATATTTTGCAGGGGTATGAATTACTTGCATGAGCACAAACCTGAAGCAATCATCCATAGAGACCTTGAGCCTTCGTACGTGTTTTCAAAATATAGCTTTCTATTGGCAATCTTCTTTTCATAAACTTCTTCCTTTACCATCTAGTTATTCTTTTGTTTCACTGGTTCTCGGGGTGATTCTACTAAGTGTCTGGACTAAATTACAGAAATATTCTTCGGGATGATACTGGGCATCTTAAAGTTGCAGACTTCGGCCTGAGCAAGATACTGAAATATACAAAGACAGTTAAAGAAGATAGACCTGTGACACTTGAGGAAACTGCTTGTGAGTATACTACTCCATTCCAGTTGTATTTGCTCATTCATGACTACTCTTTCTCGTGTAGTTAAATAACATGTACTTTACTCTGTTATTGTGTTGATGGTAGTCATGGCCGTACCTAGTGGCAGTTATACCTTGTAAGCTAGTTGCCTTTAACTGTTTGTAAGACGAATAGGCTTGTTGAAACTTCTTTTTAAAGAGTTGGCCTTCTTATTTTTCCCATCTATTTCCAGTATCATGTCAGAATGGCTTTTCTTGCGAATAAATTTTTGCAATTTTTTGTGGTTACTGTGGCAAGTGCATGTTTTATTTCGGTGGATTATGTATGGCAGGGCGATACGTGGCTCCCGAAGTTTTTAAGAATGAAGAATATGACGTAAAAGTTGATGTCTTCTCATTTGCGTTGATCCTTCAAGAAGTACGAGTTTCTTTCTCTTCATACTTCCTTGTAACATGCATGCATTGTCTTTACCTAAGGTATGAGCGAGCAGTTAGTGGTAGCTACCTTCCACTAACTTGATAAATGGAATGACACTGGTCGTTGATGATTTTCTGGTGTACACTTTAATGGACCAAGGGAACAAACTGACAACATAGTTCTATCATCTGGGATTTGCATGTGTTCTTTGTAATTTATTTATTTATTTGTATCACATATTCACCTGGTACTTAAGAATGCACTCCATACAAAATGAGCTTTATTTTTCCATGGATCTGGTTGATATTCTTCCTTGATGTTACTGCTTCTGGACTTTTGCGGTACTTGGAGACCCTTTTTCCTGAATGAGCATGACTGCTCCACCCAACATTATATTTTTGAAGTTATTGTTGATATTTTTGAAGTTTTGGAGACCCTTTTTGCGTGGTTGAAAAAAGTGAGTTATTGTGCGACTGGCCAACATTATATTCTTTCCTTCAACTGTTATTTCTGTTTGAAGTTTGCCTGTGCTTCACCCATCAGGACTGGTGACTATTAATTCGCTTTCTTGTGAAGTTTTGGACCTTAACTGATTCTTGACTGCTGTTTTTAGATGATTGAAGGAAGTCCGCCATTTTCATCAATTCCAGCAGAGAGTGTTCCTAAAGCATACTGTAGAAATGAGCGTCCACCTTTTAATGCTCCATCAAAGAATTACGCTCATGGATTGAAGGAGTGAGTCTCTCTATCGGTCAATTTGAATGTCTCTCAAATTTCCTAGGAAAGTGCTAACAGATACCACTCCTTTGCAACGTGGGGCTATGTGAAATTACTCTCTGTAGATCTGAAAAGCTTTGTTTCTTTTTCTTTTTTCTTGCATGTGTTGGGTACATGATTATTAATTTATTATCGTTTGATTTTAGTTGAAATGAGCCTTAATGATGGGTGAACCTGAATACCTGATCACCTGAGATGTTTCAACAGATTGATTGAGCATTGCTGGAGGGGGAAGTCATCTGCAAGACCATCATTTCAGTACATAATCAATAGATTGGAGGAAATCGACGATTATCTTGGGCAGAAGAGGAAATGGAAGGTCATATATCGTTCTGTATCTCATCAACTGTTCTGGCCCAAGTTTCTGCAACCAAGAACTAATTCAAACTCTTTCCTTCTATGCTACTGCACCCTGAAGATGAAATTGATAAGGAATAGCCTTGTGTTCTCTTTCATTTTCATTTCATTAGTCAGGACGTCTAGAAAGGGTTCCATTGCTTGCTGCATCCGAACTACAAGAAGAAAAATATACTCTATATAGTAATTGGTCATGATTAGTTTTATATGCAGAGCAGTATTAATTTAATTACAATCATGGATTCATTTGTGGCATGGCTGTGCAAAGTCACCACAAGTGTAATTATCGGGAAAAAAAAGTCGGCTATGTGATGCATGTCATAATACATTGGAATTAGGAAAAACTTTTTTATATAGATTCTGCTGTTGGACTATATGCTATGCTTATTTTCTTCTTTTACCATCTCGACTTTTGGAATTAGTAGCAGAAACAAAATGATGGAACTTTTCGTATTTGTCATTTGGGTAAATTAAACCGCAGGCCTTTTGGCACAGTCCTCTTAGAAGCTTAGATGTAGGGGACATTCGGTTGTGGTTTTATGGTCTATAGCTCTCTCTTTCTCATGGCCGAAGATTCTCTTGAGCTGGTTGCCTAAGCGGAGGTCTTGTTTGGCTTATCTAGGATAAGTAATGATTCGATAAATTCTACTAGGATTATGGACCATTCAGGAGTATCTCTGATACAATGTTGCTTTACTTCACGAAAATTTATGCCTATGAACCTCGATGTGCGAATTCGATGTATCTATGATGCTTGATTTGTGATAACATCTTGCTATGTATACTTGTTATTGATACCCATTCTTTTGATCCACAGAGGGGGCCGCTGACATGCTTCCAGTCCCTGGAGTCGATCTGGAAGCGAAGAAACTCCAGGGCAAGTAGCCACTCATCGGCCTCTTTCATCAGATGATAAATGTATAGCAGGGAGTTTCGTTTTAGCTTATCTTCAGACCAACTTTCCAGCTGTTTACTTCATTATTAATATTTATTTTCCTGTAAATTTAATCTGAATCACCATGATTGAGGTATATTTATCTCCTTTAAAGAGCATGCTTTTCTACAATATTGCAGCCTGAATCTTTGTATTGTGGTGGTTATGCGTGTTCTGGTTGCGAGTACAGAGTCCATAGTCCAAACAGCAGGATTTCAACCCACAACCTGAAACCTGATAACCTGTCACCTGTGGATCACTACCTGGTTTAAGTGGCTTAAATTTTTCAAGTTTTGTAACAGGATCTTGCTTGTAATTAATTTTATTTACAGTGTTTATGGATATCGAACATGGGTCGGCTTTTATGTACACTGATTATGTATCTATGGACGGTGAAATCTGCGGATGGTCCTTGTCGGAAAATGAAAACCTATCTTCACTAGGGTGGAGTTAGTCTCGCTCCTTAAGTCCTCGACCTGATCATTGGTTGTATTTCTTGGTTCCCTACAGATCTTTTTTCCTTGCTTCCCTCTCAGCCTGCGAAATTGGCAACAAAAGGGGCTGATCAACAAAAGGAGTCCTTCGAAAGTTTTTGGTGGATAACCAGAACGGATTGTCGCACCATTTAGTGTGTCATTCCGATAAGCAGACGCAGTGGTCTATCCAATGCTTCTAGCTATTCAAAGATCTTGTTCACTTGCAAGTCAGATTGGATTAGGAACCAGTTTAGGTTACGATAGGGAGTGCAACTTACTGCTCGGATAACCCGTTCGAATGCCTCAGGTCCATACTTTCCAATGTATTCTTCGACAGATTTTCTAGCATCGAGCGACATCATCTGGAGAACCTTCTTTTGGCCCTCAAAGTGCTTTGTGTCAATGGCCACTCCGATCTTCACGTACTTCCGCACTATGTTTTCGTAGATGTACGCCGCTCCGTTGAAAATAGGCAGTACTAACCATGTACAGACCAGTAGCTTCAAGTATGGCCAGAATGGTAGCCTGCGAATGTTACGAACTTAAGTACATTGCAACCCAGTCTATGCATCCTGGGTTTTCGACTACTCGTGCATCTGAAGTATGACGAGTTAGGTTGTGTGTGAAACCATGGATCCCAGTTAATGGGAATAGAGGCGGCCTTCGATTATGAAGCTAAAGAATAGAGGGGATTATGTGGAGGATGTACCATTGCAGGATAGACCAGAAGGAAAGCTCGAAAAGAGTGATGAAGGAATACAACACCCAGTATGTTAGCCACTGTTGATCATCCAACGTGGAAGGGCTCTCTATGGCTCGCATCGAAGCATAACTGTCATTGTTGCACGAAACAATAAGATGTAGCTCGAGATCATACCCTGTTTGCTTGGTTTGAAACGCAGAATAAGTGAAGTCTTGCGATAGGAAAGTTGCTTACAGTGGATACAGAAGCATAATGGCCGGCCTGTGTTTCAGAAGTGAAGTCGTTTGATTAGAATCGCAATCCCGACATATTTCGTATGGAGACAATGTCAGTAGAAGCAAAATACATGATGCATTGTCCTTGTTTGGATGGTGACACAATTGATGTCTAATGCTATGTTAAGAGGATAAAAGAATATGATTACCCGATCAGTGTATCGAAATGCCTTGCAACCTTGGCGAGGAGCCCCATTTTCTCCTTAAGATTTCCGTCAGGTTCCGAAATCTGGGGAAGACGACGAGATACGAGGATACTGGATCGAGATAATGCTAACATAACCAGCCTTGTTATATAGCGAAAGACGGAGATCAATGAGGAAGCAAAGGATAAACCCAATTTGTATTGGAAACAAAATGAAGTAGAGGAAAGGAATATCATAAATCTTGCTCTAGGGGGACAAGTTCTCCTTGTATGATGGTTTTGGGCTTTTAGGATCACTAAAAGATACAAATTTGAAGGACCTTGCGGACGAAGGTAAGACTCACAATTATCTCAACTAGACCTCAAACTATATATATAAATTATACTCTTTCCGTCACATAATCATTAATATAACAAATAGACTTTACTACATTAAATAAGGTTTTGGGTAAGATTTGATTCTTAGTTCATTTATAAATACCTCCTTCACAAAATGAGAACTGAGAGAAATAATAGAAGAAGATAAAAGATTAAATTGATAATAAGATATATCCAATTGTAATGAACATTGTGAGATAGGACCGTTAAATCAAAACAATATTCATTCTATATTATAAAAACTATAATATTTTTTTTAAAAATTGTTATCGAATATGTATTTATTTATAAATTTTGTTCTTATACATGACAAAGTTATCGTTTATAAAAATATATAAATTACATTATCAATAACACACAAAGATACATTTCATCTAAAACCGGCACAACTTTCGTACCATTGATATCCGTAAGGCTAGAAAACCCTCAACTTGTATGTCCTCGATAAAATTAGGAAGGTCAGGGTACCATACTTGTTACAAAGATGCCAAAGAAAACCCTGTCCAAACCCTAAGCTCAACGGATTATCCATCGCTCAAGAACAGGATAAGGTCACTCCTTGCAAACAAGAACACATCACAATTCACAACACAGAACAGCGCCAGCCATCACAAACCATCACAAACCGCTCAAACACCATCACAAACCATGGCGACAACATCACTCACTCTATCATGGCGCTCAACTACATACTCACACCGCTCAAACACCATCACAAACCACCCATCATCGAACCCACAAAACCCATTCACTTGAAGACCTCAACGATCCAAGTTTTGGCTCAGAAAAAGGTCAAGAAGATCCGCAAGGTAACTTTCTCACATACCCAGATACCCCAAACAACAACCCAGTTAATCCCGTCATGGATGGAGTAGAACGAGATGCACGCAGTCTTATCCCTGTTGTGAATTCTGTGAATGACAGAAAAACTGTTACATGCCCAAAAACCCTTTTGTTTGATTTGTGAGAATGTGATGGGATTGAGTTTCTGAGGTTTGTGTTGTGTTGTTTCGTGCAGGTGATATTGAAGGAGGATGTGATGGATTTGCGGAAGAAAGGAGAGCTTGTGAAAGTGAGGGAAGGGTATTACAGGAACTTCCTACTGCCTTTTGGGAAAGCCAATATTGTTACCGCGGAGGCGCTCAAGTAATGGTTTTTTGGTGGTGTTGGTTTGTGATGTTTGGTTGGTTTTGGTGATGGGTTTGTTTTGTGTTCTTGATCATTGAGAAGTGGTATTGGTCGAGCAAGGTGGAACTTGGATGTGAGGTAGCCGGGGGAATGTTTCTATTTTCTGATTCTGTGATGTGATTTGATAAAAGTTGATATGATTGCTATACCTTCAAGCAAAGTAGAATCTCGATTATGACTATCTTGCTTTGAAATGGAGTGTTTGTTTCTGTAACTAAACCTACTGTTGTAGGGGAATTTTGGGGGGAAGTTCAATGTGATAGTGATTTTGGTGTCGAGTTCTGGAATTTGGATATCTGAGAGATCATGTCTGCTTGACCAGGCTATGTAGTCTAGTGCAGAACATGTAAATGGAATGTATGTCCCGGGCCTCTAGGAGTAGAGATTTTGTCACAAACAGTTGTGAAGTTGATGGGATCTGTAGGTCGCTTCAAAAGGCTTAAAACATCTTAAAAACAACTCAAATCTCCTCAAAACACTTTTTTATGTATGGGGAACTAGAAAAAGAAAAGCTGGCTGGAAAACAACAATTATATTATGGCTAGTTTTCCTTTATACTTGTAGCGAAACAGGACCTCATGCTAGGTGCCATAGTTGTAATCAGGAATTCTTGGTTCCACAATCTATCATTTTCCTAATGTGCTAAGAGTCCCCTGTAAGCAGCACGATTGTAGTCTAAGCTGTGTAGAGAAGCGTTGACTGTGATGTGATTTTGGTCATCTGGTGCACGGCTCTTAGATCTTAGGAGACTGTCAAAGAAGGCCTGCCCTAAACACTGGAGGCATGCTGTTTTGGATGACTGATTCTCTTCAAAACTTTCATCGTGTGACTTGCCTGAGATTCTCCTATGGCTTGTTTGCTCTAGACCTTATATGAACAATTTCCCCCTCAAATCAATTTCTGGAATCTGTATCGGGGTAGACATATAACTTCCCCTTGGATGGCTGGTAAGTGGTAAGATCTTATCGATACTTCTCGCTAGGTTCGGATTTGTTATAATGAGATATTACCCCAGCTTGTTTTGATGGGTTTGAACAATACTCTTATTAGTTTCCCATTACTAAGAAACTTTTTTAAGCAGAGAATACAGGAACAAGTAGATGCCTTGTGAATTTGAAGTTATAATAAACTTTTTCTTTCTTTTTTTTTTTTTTTTGGGTGACAAATTGGAGTTCGTTGCAGTGTTCAGTATTTTCTATCAGCACCTTTTCAGCTCCTAGTTCACTGATCTTGTATGCCGTTTGATGATATTGTTTCCTCTACTTAGAGCACGTTTCAAACTTCATATTTCTCTTCCTGCAGAGAGATAGAGTTGGAACAGCAGAGAATCGAAGCTGAAAAGTTAAGGGTAAGGTCACAGTTTATAAGCTGCATCCATTCTTATGGATTGAAGAATCTTTGTTCTTCTTGGTAGCAACTCCTTTCCTTTATATTTCTTTTGAACTTTGGCATGTCTTGCTTTTCAGATGTCATTCGTTGAATTCACAAGAATGGAACTTTTTTTTACCCCCAAATTCATAACACTGGTTGTAATTGTCATTTTCTTTTTAGATTAGAAACATGTTGGATTTGTTTTTTGGCTCAAACCTTCGCTTTATAAATTAGGTGGTCTTACAGTTCAAAATCACAGTTTACACATACATACCTCTCTTCCGTCATCCCACCTGAAAGGAAGCAGGTTGTGGGTGAAATGTTTTATACTGTGTTGCTGCATTGTGTCACATGTAGGTGAAAGAAGAAGCACAACAGCTAGCTCGAATATTTGAAAACACTGGATCTTTCAAAATGAAACGTGTCAGCGGAACAGGAAAACAGATCTTCGGGACGTAAGTTTAACCATTTTCAGAAATTTGAAGTCCAAACTCTGAATTCTTTTTCTATTGGTTTCTTATCTGTACTCTTATTGCAGGGTTAGGGCTCAAGACATTGTGGACTTAATTAAGGATCAGCTTCAGAGGTGAATTGCTCGGTTCATTTTCGAAGCTTGATTTATCGAGTCTTAACCTTTGAACAAACTTGAAAAAACATGTATTCTCCTCGCAATGAACTCCTTGGACCATGCGTCTGTTGCCCCCTCCAAGGTTTTAATTGAAAAGCTAGACACACCTTTTTTGGATGAATTTGGATTCTTGGAAATTGAAGTGAAATGGTTGGTCTTCTATTTTTCCGAGTCTCTAATCTCTATCTTTAGCTTCCTATTTCTGTTCGCGGGGTCATTGAAGCTTGCTTTATGTTCTTCTAATGGGTCTCTCTGTGCTGGACGCCGAAAAAAAATTTCTGTCTTCCAATGGTTCTTTCCTAGCTCACATAGTTTCCTTAGGGATGTGGACTAGAGCATTATTACCGTTCCTGAAATCAGAGAAGTCGGCCACTGCACTGCTGAATTGTAGCTTCACCCAGAAGTTACTGCTCAAATGAAACTGACGTGTTTTCCAAGTGATACTAGGATCATCGTCGGTGCAAATAGCAAGTTTTTACTCATCCTTATTGCTTGAGGTATCTCTCTCCTGTGGCTGTGTATGGATTCTTGATTTCTTGTAATCGAATATCCTGAGTTTGCTATCTGAAGAGTCACTTTTTCCCCTTGGTTCCTCGACATGGTAATGAAGCTCATTTTCATCGCTGCTACCTCCACCTGTTTCGAAATATGGCAGCTTCGGCATCTTTCTGTATCTGTCACTATTGCATGGAGCAAGAGTTATACTGGTTTCTCTCTTTGGTTTGCAGCTGCAAGCTTCCTTTAACCAGTAACTTCAGAGACTTATCGGTGTTGTCGAGGATAGCAGGACCTATCACTTGTATGCGCTTGGATGCAATCCTTTTGGTTTGTTCATTTCATCTCTTATTTCGACCTGTCTTGTGATCTGAAACCGCAATTTTGATATATGAGCTCGGGATGTCTCAGGAAAGTTTTTGTATTATCATTTGTGTTCAAGGTCATGCTTTAGATGATATCTATGCAGGTACATAAGTTGCTCATTGTCGAGTCGGCCATAAACATGAGCATGTGGCATATATTACAAAATTTTCAGTGTTAGCTATGCTTGGAGGACTGCAGTCATAGACAAATACACAATCATACATATGAAACTGTACATGTGCTGTATAAATCTTTGGCTAGCTATGGTCTCGTAGCTGACCTCTTTGGTGAGTTCCGGCACACAGGGCAAGATCCCTTCATCCTGAGCCATTCATCGATGCACTTGGGGTGAAAAAAGTGATTGCATTCAGGTATAGTTCTCAAGGTCTCCTGGGTCATGTACTCAGGACAAACAAATGGCGCATGTGTCATCACTAGGCTTAGGCAGTTGGCATCGATCAAAAGAGTCATGAAATTAACTTAAAACATTCAAAAACATATGGAGAGGTTAATAACACCAGCCAAGCACGATCTTGGGGATAACGGGGATTGCCAAGTCTTACCTTGCCAATGGCATAGATGACCAGGCAACCCAGGATGGATGACAAAGCTCGGTACTCCGACTCCGAGTATCAAGGCGTATTTTGCACACTTGGAAATTCCTGTCAAGAAAATAACAATTCATACAACAAACTAACTACTGATTGTAACAGAATCAACTACCAAGATCCGATGTAACTCTCGCCGCTGCTAGACTACGTCAGGCAGGTCACCTCGAGCCCCGAGCTGCTCTTGAATCCACCGGAGCCATCGCAACCCCCACAGTCCGGCGTGCTCCATGACAACTGAAGACACTCCCGGCCAAACCCCGACCCCATATTATCGCCACCGCCCCACATACGCAACCCACAACAGCCCCGTCACCGTCTTCAACACCCTACACATGCAACCTCATCACCATAGTGATCACCACTAGCGCACGCCCAACAGGGAAGAAGTCAACGTACTGACCGATGATCGACCCCGCCGTTGACTTGTTGAAACCGGAACAGTTATAAAAATGTGTATGTGTGGGGAACCAGAAAGGTTGAGGACCAGGAGACGACGGGCGAGACAGTGTGCAGCTGGCTCGTGTAGTCAATCTCCTCGACCTCAAATACTATTCCATTGGATTGCGACGACGACGAGGGGAGAGTGAGAATGGGATTGGTTTGGTTACATGTAAGGGAAAACCCAGGATAACCACAACGTGAGGATTGATTTGTAGGGACATAGAAATGGAAGTTGATGGGTGTTGTGGTTATGTTTTGGGCGGGCGGCGGCGTAGTCGCAGTAGAAGGTGGAGCAGGCGGCGGCGGTGATGGCGACGGCTGGCGGTGATCGGAGGAGGAAGAGGAGGAGGAGGAGGAGAAGGGTGGTCAAAGGTGAAGCATTTTTTTGGTGTTTGTTTTTGGTATGATCAAGGAAGATTTGGTGAGGTTTGAGTGTCTTAACATGTTTCATAAGTAACCTTCATTGTCAGTGGTCGTTTATTTTGTTTTTTCCACAAGTGGAATCTACGGAATTGTTGAAATTTTCTGGTATTTTTTTTTGTTGTTGGCAGAGTATAAATCAAAACAAGAATAAACACAATAATTCATACCATCTCGAGTGTATACAAAGGTTTGATATACATAGAGAGCTAGCTTGACGTATAAGTGGTCTAGAATAATTGCTCGACAACGTGTGAGAGTGAACGAATACCAAATGAGTAGCTAGTCATCAGTTTTGGAGAAGCGATAAGGCATTCAAAGGCCAACTCTGACTAATTCTGCATAGCAACAAAACAACAATCACAATCGTCACTAATAATAATAATAATAATAATAAATTTGTTTGAAGTGTTTGTATTTCATTTAAAAAGTCAAACAATGACATCGATTAACTTAAATATTGATCTTTGTATGTTTTTTTTAGTCCTCTTGTTAATTAATCAATTTTATAATATCCGTAAACAGAACCCGTTAGAGATGGTGGTAGAAGAAAAAATGGTTAACAAAAACATGCATAGGAGAACTGAAAATTCCGGACATTTGGAAACGGTTGTTCGTCGTTGTTGTGATGTTGAGAGTGAAGTGACAGTTTCTTTTCACAGGCTCCAACCTCAAAGACCTATTGATTGTTGACAATCCAAGTTCAACACCGCGTTGAAGCTTCTATGGCTGAATCGGGTGTGCTCGAGAATGTCACCTTACAATCAACTCTTGAAGTCTTAAGTAGAGGACGTGCAGATAACAGGGATAAAACATTTAGTCGAACAATACACATAGTCATAGTAACGAAAGGATTGGGAAAGAAGAGTGAAGAGTTGAATCTTGCGCAATCTGTTGAGAACATTAGCGACTTATCTTGCGATGACTCAAAGACAGCAACAAAACAGAAAAATCAACACGGTGGAGATTTTCCGCCATTGCGATGGCACCATATTCTACTGAATAAGAATGACGAGCTAACCGCTATGAGTAAATGAATACACGATTCTTGGCATGACGAGTAAATGAATACACGATTCCTGGCAAGCGATGTGGAATTCACAACAAGAATTCTGCTGCCTCATATCCACAACAGAGACTTCCGAAAACAATCCTCCTGCCGTTCACCCGTTTGATTAAAAGAAAAACATGGAATCTCGTGGATCATAGAACATCAGCCAGACACAAGCATCTCCAACTTCAAGATCACACGCTTGATCATAATTCAATGCCATCTGTTTAGGGGCAAGATCACTCACAGGGAGTGAGCCCAACAAACTTGGGTTAAATGCCAATTAGTCATCTTCCTCATCGTCTTGGTTCCCCTGATGATTGTTTTTCTGGGCAAAGAACATGTCTGCTATCTGCATAAAGAGGAATGAAAAACTTCAATCAGAAGAAAAAGAAAAGAAAAAAGTCGCTACTCAATAGCATCAAGCTGGAAAGATATCACGTCCTACCTGTTCGGACGATGTTGCTTGCTCTGGCAGCTTATCATCACGGATACGAACAAGGCGTGGAAACCGCAGTGAAATACCCTGTAAATAAGCATTAAGAAATATGTGAAACCAGCTAGAAAAGGAAGAAGTGATGAAGAACCCTCAAGACTGCAGAACTGAACAAGAGTGGAAGTGAGGAGATCTGCACAACCTTACTAGCATCGACGATACCAACTGCAGCACGATGAACAGGACTGATGGTCAAATCTGCAGCTTTAACCTCCCAAACCTTGAAAGACACATGAGAATGGTATATCTTTAAGCAGGAGAACTCTAGCAATTCTTATACGAAGCATCCACAGGCTGAGTACAATTGACTTGAGCTAGAAAGCATAATAATTCAAGAATTGCTGTAATTACCTCAGACGGCTCAAACCAGACATCTGGATTCATCGTGTCTCCAAACCGATAGTATGACTGAAAAATATAAAATTGAAAGCATCAATATAAAGAAGATACACAACACTTTTAATTCTCTCAGATATGTCAATCTAAAGAAAGGGGGAGTGTGCCTTTGCGCTTGGAATCACTTTAGAGCGAAGACTGTTCGAACGCTCCTCAAGAACTGCCTCGGAAAATCCAGTGCCTACAAAAAATAATGAGAAAGACCAGATGTTATGTAGGCTATGAGTAGATGAACAAGGAGATAGATCCGATATGTATATACCAATTTTACAGATGCTTTGGAACTCCTCATTGCTTCCATCGTAACATGCAAGGAGAAAAGCCCCGTAAACCCCTACAGGAAGATACAAAATATCAAGATAGTTTCCAGAAGTGAGACTTATGTCCCCAATGTCATATACAAACTTCAGTGCAACTAAAAGAAGGTATTTTATAACACTAACCTGTCCGTTTACCCCGACCATAAAAAGCACCTATTGGCACAAGATCTACGGAATCACCAATGCTGCATGTAATTTGCAAATTAGTTAGGGAGAAAGCTAGAAACTTGCACAAAAAGAAACTGTAACGTGTGTCTACCTCTCCATGTAATCCTTCTTCAATTTAAGCCAGTTATGAGACCGCTTGGAAGGCTCATATGTAGCTTCTCTATCCAAAGTTTTAACTATCAATCCCTCGCAGCTGAAAACAAGAAATCAATATGTAACCATGACCCATCTTTTAGAATGAGAAATGTAAATCCTGATTTGAAGATCCTGAATTTGAACTATCAAGTGCAACTGTAAAAACTTGTTTTATCCACCCTTAGCTCATGAGCGCCACCATTTAAAACTCGTATATAAGTGGTTCCTATCTTTTGACATCTCCGAGCAAAAGTTATGACAATTGAGAGTTGAGAAACCGATATACCTTGCACTAACAGCAGCATCAAGAAACTTTTGTATTTCCTCAAGATCGTTAGAAGTGACGGCAGTAGCAAAATGGAAATACCCAGGTTCTTCCTCGAAGGATTCATAAAGAAGCTGCAGTATGATCCCAAAACCAAATCACAGAATGTCAGTGACAGAAAAGTTGAATCCTTTTGTCAACAAAATTACATTCCAGCATGGATCGTCATCCTTTTCAAAAAACCACCCTTTACAAACATCTAGTAAGCTCCCTCCATTGAAATAACTTTATATTATAGCACCTCAGGCATGTAGGGATCAACAAAATGGAAAAAGGGAAAAAAAAAAACTGATAGAAGATCTACTGTGAAAACTAATTGAGAACCCTACCATTCAAATTGCCACAACACCAAAGAACCAAAATTATACTGCCTATGGCAATAACAGAACCCACAACAAGAAAATTTACCTCTCTACGAACACTTAGTTGCTCATGCAGAAGTGGTTTTCCATTAAGATACAAGATGTCAAAAGCATATATGCAAACATCAATCTTGATGTCACTCAAGGTCACATTTTTTCGAGCACGGGTGCTCAAAACCTGCCCACATAATAATATTCCACAAGTTAGAACAAGAAGAAACCAAAGATTTTAGTCCACTGGATGGTAAAAATGAAAGACCAAAATAGGCAGGCAGAGAATATGGAGAATAAACAATTATCATGTGATCATTATCTAGGAAGAAGGAAATCCAATACCTGAAATGGAAGAATTTTCTGCTTTTCACGGTCATAAGCAACAAGTTCTCCATCTAGGACAAATGAACTTACAGATGGCTTTTTCAATCTGCAATCTGACATTGAAGGTTATGCCAAATGAACAGGTGGCTTATGCTCTACACTTGCAATTACTCTCAGTTATATTAAGATTTTCAGAAAAAGTACCTTTTTACTGCAACCACGACATCAGGAAACTTTCCAGTATTTCGTTCAGCATTTCGACTGTATATTTCAACTGAGCCATCCTCCATGTAGTGAATCTGTTTTACACAGCAAAATTATGCAATGGTAAAAAAAATCCTACAGCCACGCCACCAATAAGGAAGTCACGCAAATTTACCTGAGCACGCTCACCATCATACTTATATTCACATGTGTAAACCATATCGTGAAATTTTTCCACAATTTCAGATACACCTCTGGTAGGCTTCGCTAGCATAGGTCCAATTGGTACACCAGGTGTGAATGTGCACTTATTTGGGAGATCCCAAACTCCATTGCTGAGAATTGCAGGAACTATGTCATCATAGACAGGAAGCACAGAGTACACTCGTTTTACTATCTTCACTGCCTGAGAGACATAAGCAGCACATCTTTGATGGCAAGATCAAGATAGATATAGATCATTGAAAATATCATAAGAAAGAAAATTCGAAAAGGCAAAACTGATACATATGCAGAGTAAGTCCCATGATATACTTCAGAATAAAAAATCATAAAAACGCAACAAGGAGGACAATGCAGTCAAATTTTACTTCGCATGCTCTGACAACAGCTGCAGATGGGTTCAAAAATTACCGCCAATCAACATTAGCATTATCACTCACCTCTTCCAGTGGTGACTGGATATCTGATGGTGGCTTTGAATGTTTCTCAGCATATACAGCAGCTTGTCCGAGAGCAACCAAGAGAGTTTGCTCAGCCAAACCAATCCGCAATTTAGTCTGCAAGCAAACAAGTAGACATCTAAGAAAATAGTAAATTGCAAAAGGAGTAGCAGTCATGAAATGGAAAAAATAAACGACGAGTGATCTTGAGATCAGCAAATGGATTCGCAACCCCTCTTTGTCATTTCCGTGAGAGTCTAATTTTGAATTTTACATCAATTCGAAGAACTAAGAAGGACTAGTACCAGAATTGAAAATATGGAGTTCTTGACTCTTATTCAGTTTATTTATCATCGATACTACCTAACAAATACAGTGTAAACTTTGGGAACAACCAATACCTGGAGTAGCCGAATCAAGTAGACGGGCTCACAATCTTTGGCTGCAACTAGAAGCTTCTTGATGTAGTTCTTTTTCCTTTCTTGACTGTCCTTTCCAGAAGCCTATCAGAAGTAAAAAGAGATGCAAGGTTAGTGTTCCCTAATGTTTCTATAGACAGCTCTAACAAAGCTTTAGAAACTTTAAGCACATATTGACCATGATGGTTTAAAAGAGTTAGTCTTCAAAAAAACATAGAAACACTACATTTGAATAATGAAAATAAACTAATTTGATCAAGACTTTACCTTTGCAATCATCAAGAAAGTATCGAAAACCTGAGAAACAGTCAACGGGGAAGGACGGAGCATTGTAGTTTGAGATGAACGACTAGCTTTAGCAACAAGTCCCAAGTCCCCCAGGTCCTACATGCATAAAAGACAGGCATAACAATAATATTCAGGTATAAACTGAAGCAAGCAAGATCACCAATAGCGCTAGCCATGAAGTAAAGCAGCATTCATAATATTTGCCAACTTTATAAAGAACATCACAAGCAAACATTCTCATGCATAGAGCTTAGAGTCTATGACAAGATACACAGCATTCTCAATTCATTCACACAGAACGACACTAAGTTCACAAAATTCACCTTATACTGAGTCTTAATATGCTCCTCTTTCCTCCCACACGCCTCCGCCAACGCCTTGATAATCGAAGCATCCCCAATCCCAAGCTCCAACCCCTTATGAGCGGCCGCAATCTTATTCGCCAGCAAATACACAACCGGCAACAGATCATTCGGCGTAACCTCAATCACAGTCCTCAACAAATTACAAACAATATCCGTAATCGTAAGCCTTCCCGACTCATTCGCCACAAGATCAAAAGCCTTCGCCACAAACAAGAACGGTACCCTTTCCCCATCCTCCCACCACGCCGCGGACCTAGGCTCAAACTCCCCCGCCTTCTTCCTCAAATTCCCCACTCTCTCGTCCACATTGACTTCCTCGACCTTCCCTTTCTTCTTCACTTCCTTCCCCTTCTTCGGCGACCCTGGTCTAGGGTTTCCAACTCCAGGCTCCGGCTTCTTCCTCAAATTCCCCACTCTCTCGTCCACATTGATTTCCTCGACCTTCCCTTGCTTCTTCACTTCCTTCCCCTTCTTCGGCGACCCCGGTCTAGGGTTTTCAACTCCAGGCTCCGCCTTCTTCCTCAAATTCCCCACTCTCTCGTCCACATTGACTTCCTCAACCTTCCCTTTCTTCTTCACTTCCTTCCCCTTCTTCGGCGACCCCGGTCTAGGGTTTCCAACTCCAGGCTCCGGCGATTTCCTCTTACTCGGCGACTTCTTCGATTCCGATTTTGGAGAACCATCACCACTAGGGTTTCCGGATCCGGGCTCCGGCGATTTCCGTTTCTTTGGCGACTTCTTTGATCCCGAATCGGATGAACCAGAACCACCATCAAGATCCATCTTCTTCTTATTTGCCTTCAATTGCTTCGAATCAGCGCCGTTATCGTGATTACGTGCCGTAGATTTGGGGGAATCGGAGCTAGGGTTTTGGGGATTTGAAATTGGGGGTTTTGGTGGTTGGGATTTCGGTTTCCTGGCGGCGCGTGCGTTGGACATGAGGGCTTCGAATACGTTGCGGCGAGGGGCGGAGGAGGAGGAGTTCGACGATGACATGGCGGCGCGGCGAGGGAGAGGGCGCGTGGAGTGGAGAGAGCGTGGGAGGGAGAATCGGAGAGGGAGGCGGTGGTGAGCGGGCAGGCTAAGGCATGAGCGAAGTGAGAACATGAAATGGGGGGGACAAGGCGGCGCGGCCCGTGGAGGTGAGGGGTGTGGTGGTGGTGGCGCGTGGGGGGGAGACGAGGGGGCGGAAATGGCGGGAAATTAAGGGGAATTGGAAGCTTGCGAGAGAAGGAGAGGGAAGGGATCGATGGCGATGGTCGGATGGTGTGTGGTGTGGTTCTTGACTTCGATCTTGGCGAGCATACACGTTTTTAATAAGACCCTCGTAGTAGGGTTTTTTTTTTTTAATTCTTAATCTACAGTATTATACTATTTTTTTATATGATAAATTGGAATAAAATTTCAATTGAAATTTTCATTTATAATCTAGTATCCAATTAGTTTGAACATGCAACTAAATATCCAAACAAAACAATACATATATTTTAATTCATAAAAACTGATAAATGCCAATAATGTCAATTACCAAATCATTTTAAGATTCATTATTATCTCATTTTTTATTCTCTGTTCTCCCACATCCGTCATCACTCATTCCCACTATCCTTTAGCTATCACTTTCAGCCACCATCATCACCTCGGTTCTCACCAAATTCACCCACATTTCTTATCAATTTCCTCCAAATTCATCTGCAACAATATGACATGCATTCCACTTGACCGTCCTTGGATTCCACCATCACGTTACTAATTTACATGCATTTCTCTTAAGCAACCACATCGACTACCACGACATAATCCAACAATCTCACATTTCACGATCTATACTGAACTAATATAGGTAATTAGATTTTGTTCTTGTCAAAAAAGAAAAAAAAAAAAAAAACAAGATCGTTATTTTTGTTTGATGATGTCAAAAATCGATATTATTTTTGAATTAAATTTTTTTTTTATGATGTCAGATCCAAAGAATAAAATTATCACAGAAGGATAGACGAACACTGATTGACGTGGAACTCGTAGCTCTATGCATATTTGATAGCGATTGTTGCTCCATTGTCGTTTGGAGGTCGATGATACTCGTGGATGTTTTTGAGCACTTAATGAACAAATCCGATCGAATAAATCCAATATTGGTTGTATTGGGATACTTTGCACCTCATATTAAATGCCGCATAACTCTCACCGACAATAATGATGTGGCAAATTTTTTTTATGTCTATGCATGTGCTAATGTGGGAGTCATCAAAATGGAAGCAATTTATTTTCGATTTACATTCTTATTCATTTATTATTTAATTTTAATATAAACAAAGCGCTTTTGTTAAAAAAATAGAGTGCCTGTTTTAACAAAACAGAGGGACTATGTTAGTCATGATATATCTTTTAAAAATGACATAAATGATTTTCTAATTGATATAATAATCTAATCATGGTTTCATTATAGGCAATTGATCATTGTTATAAGAGATCCGGTCACAGGTGATGCATATACTGATATGGACGACATAAAGCGAGTAACTAATGATGATGCTTTATCTAATTTCGCTATCAATGCATATGTGACATTGATGCTGCTAGAGGCAATTTGCAAAGATCAAGTAATCGTGTACTCAGACTATTGGATAAGTGAAAAAGTACTTTGTGATATGTTTGATTTCATATACATTTCAATTCTGGAATTTCATCTTTTTTTCTACATATAATGCAGCAAATGATTTCAAAATCAAAAGAAATTATCGACAATCGGATAAAAGAACATATGCTTACGATAAGAACATGTCGGTGGCACCTGTTCCCAATTAACACCACAAGAGGTGCACCTAAGGGTCCAACAGCGCTCAATTGGACATTATTGGCATTCGACAGCGAGAACAATAAGTGGATACATCACAATTCAAAAAGACAAAAAGTGGCGTATGCAAAGCATGCCCAAGTACTTGTAAGATCCCGTAATCAGTTTAATTTTATTGCTTACATATTATGTTAATAGTTTCATTCAAGCATAAACATATTGTAATATATGCTATTAAACATGTAGGGGGATTATGTTCAAGGATTTCTCAATGAGTTCGTGAGAGAAGACAACACACAACAGACGAGAAAGTAATCATCAATAGGAACGCGCCATCTCAAGAAAACCTGGATTGCGGCGTCCACGTATGTCATTGGATTGAAATTCGTTGTTTTATGGCCAAGATATTGTCGACTTAAAAAAACACAATTTGATTTATCTCCAAAAAAATGTAACAAACTAAAGTGTTGGTATGTTGTATGATACAATGTTTGAGTGCAGTTTTTCTTTGTGTATCGCACAATGTTAATCGTAATTGTTTCTATAATATTTTTGTGTGGAAAATATGTTTGTTGAATGTACTCGTGTGTCATAACTGTAAAGAACTAGACGCTCTGTTTTAAAATATAAAGACGTTCTGTTTAAATAAAACAAAGTGACAGGTCAATTAGAAACAGATTACTTGATGTTTAGAAAATAATTCTTCAATTTATTTCAAAAATGAAACAACAAAACAAATGAAACAAATAAAACAACACATTCACATAGAGTATAATATAAAAAAGATTGGTTACATGTACATAAATGAGAATAACATAGAACAAAGAAACAAAACAATACAAAATTAGTAAATCGCCTCTCGACACGTCTTCATGTTGTGGTGATCAAACTTGTTACATCTAATACACTTAATAGCCCTTATCTCCTCGCCACTTGACCTGTCATGACGTTTTTTTGGCCTGTCAGGTTGCCTACCCACAGTGGGTGGAGCGGTTTCGACATCTATGGTTGTTGCGATTTGATCAATAAAAGATGAAGGAATAGGATATATGATAGCCTCATAGCTCTTTTTGTAACTTTCAACAAAGAAATAAGGATCGATCATGCTGCTTAACGACAAGAAAAACTTCCTAATCCCACACGCCGCATGAAAATAGAAGCTGTTTGTCTGTCACATACGACATGAGCAAATTCTTTCTCTCACATTAACTGAAACTATAGGTACGGGCATCACCTTAAAAAGCAGCTCCGATGATTTTTTGATAGCATAAGTACGAGAATTCTTGAATAAGTCATTCAGAGTGTCAAGTATCCTAGTGCACAACACGCCATTCCGTTCTTTAGCATCTTTTCGACGATTGTTGAACCACTCCATCAACTTGACACATATCTGATCCACCAACTAAGTGATCAGTAATTCCCTAACGTCCAACAGCCAAACATTGAAAGATTTTACAACATTCGTCATCATTTTTCCGAAACGACACCCAACAGCAAAACTAATAGCCCACCTCTCATATGGCATTAGAGATTCCAAAAATTCTCCTCTTTGTTTGCCTCTTTTTTCTGAAACTTTTCCATCTCATGATAAAAATCTGTGATCGTTAGGAAATATGCACATCTTTGAAAGAGCCCAACAATATTATCCTTGTATGATATCGGCATATTAGTCCGTTTATATCTTGCCTTTCGATTATCTTTGAGATAACAAAGACAAAAAGAAAATGGATGATCTGTAAAAACTTCAGAAAATGCTTACAAAAGTCGCAAACTACAATTTGATATTAAATTGATCTTTCGATCAATAGGAATAACTTATCGAAGATCTAAAAGGAACTAAAACCAATTAGAATACGTTTCCTTATCAACCACTGTAAATCCCAAAGGAAATAGTCCTGTTTTTTTTTAAAAGAAAACACACGGACAGTTAAATAGATGAACAATAAACAAACAGAACTCCTATATTAAAATTATAGTGATTGATTTTTTAAGGAAAAGCATACTCCTATTAGCATCCTTCCTTGTTACTCCTAATATGACCAATTGAAATCACTCTTCAGGAATCTACCGTCGAGAAAAAACAATGGTGTACAATGATTGAATCCAATGATCGAACCATTGAAAGAAATAAAGAGTTTGGGAAAACGATTTGTACTATCATCAACATCCAGCGTAATACCGATACGACTTTCAGGATTAGTTCTTACCAAAACTTCAACATATGGCTTCAGTTTTGCAAACGACTCGATACTATCTCCATCAACAATCGTCTTTGTCTTTTGAAGCACTCTCCACGATTTCGTATATGATAAATCCAATTATGATGATTGCTCATCTGCTTGCTGCCAACATGAGGATCACGACGTATCATTTCTGTTTATAACCTCGGCAATCTATTCTGACTTTATAATATTCACAGATCGCTCAGGAAAAAATAATTGTCCGCACGTTTGAGTATTATTCAGCTTCCTTATATAAAAATATTTATTGTATGCGCACAGTGAAACCTTAACTAACCATTTGTAACCATTCTCTTTGAAACCATAGACCGCATAAACTCTTCCTTCTTATTCCTCTTTATAATATATCGAAATACGAACTCAATCGTATATAGCGCAAGAGATTTCTTAAAATCTGGCCTATGATCTGAATAAGATTAGACCAATGCGAAGAACACAATGTTTGTTGCATATTGCTCGAAGTACCGCCTTCCAATCGAACCAATGATTCAGGCATAACATTGCCACAAAAAATCATTGAATAAGATCAACAAAATATTGAGTGCTAATAACGAAGGATTCCAACAAATCAAATTCAATAAGATGCTCTGTTTCAGATAACTCATGTTCTGTTTGATTTAATGAAAGTAATAGCGATAACGGTTATGAAAAGAGCAATAACGGTTATGGTAATTTTGAAAAGTTATATGTTTGTAGGAATATTTTCGCGTGTGTATCTTTTTGTAATTATTATTCAAAAGTGTATGTTAATATCATTTTACATAAAACTTAATAAAAATAACCTCGTAAAAAAATTATATCCATAAAAAAACTCAATAAAAAACAAAACACAATCTCTAAATCATCAAATAAACCTAAAATATTGGATTTTCAATCCAACAACTTATAACCTCAACTTCATTTGGGGATCCAAATCCACGATGATGAGTTAAAACATGTGCGGATGACATTCATCATAAGATCAAAACGAAACCTTGAAAACAAACACACTGACTATTCGTTGATTAAATTTGTACTAGCTGATGTAAGTTACTAACATAAGAGTCCTTTTCCTCCTCCTCTCTCTCTTTACAAGGTTTTTTGTCTTTGAAGAGCACATTGTCACGGATGTGCTAAATTAACCCGTGACAACATGTTAATCTAGTCTTAAACTCCCTACAGTATACAGTCACATATCTCTGCCGATAAAATATAATCAACAATAATACATACTATTCCTTCCGTTTTAAATTAAATCAAATATTTTAATTCATCATGAAAATTTATGTATACTGAATTTGTGTAGATTTTATTAAAACAATATTTTTATAATAATAATAAAATTTATTATAACTATTGAAATTAAAGTTAGTGTAATGCATGATGGCAGATATCATAAATTTGATATTTTTTATAAAAAAAAAAACAAAAACAAATGAGGCACTTATTTTAGAATAATCTAATTAAAAAAAGTACCCCATCCCAATTTATATAAAACGGTTTGATCCAACACGTAATTTTATGTGTGTGTTTGATGAAAAATAATATTTTTTTAATGATAATGGGGTGTAAGTCAGATTTGGAAGAAAGAATGAGATTTGAGAAGGAAAAAGATGATGAAATAGTTTAATTATATTAATATAAATTGATTAACAAATAAAAAAAATAAAAAAAAATATTGCAAATAGATAGAGACGAAGAGAGTATTTAATATGGGATACAGAGAATAATGTTGTCTCTATTTCATTAATTCTGTAACGTTTTGATTTTGCACGTAGTCGATGTAAAGTTTAACACACGTGTAACGACTTTCAAACGTAATTTTTTATGAATTTATTATCATACATCAATAATTATATAAATTACCTACTTAAACCTAATATATATTACGGAACGATGGAGAAAAATAAAATTTATATTCATATATAAAAAATAATACGAAATAGATATATATTATATAATACAGGGGATGAAGGAAATAAGATATAGACATTGAACGATGGAGGATAACGATCTGTCATCCCAAATCCTATCCATATGGTTCTCCGAGACAAGCTACACATAACACGGTGGGGTAAGAACGTGGTGTAGTAAAAAAGCGAACAACGAGAGTCAAAATGCTAGGAGTGGACGCAAGATGGCTGATAAATGCAAATCAATCAAATCGAAACGACACATCATTCCCCACCCACACACCAACACAGAAGTCTCACCAACAAGACACGCACAATACAAAGAAGAGACAGCGACCCACCAGACACCACAAAACTTACAAGCAGACGAAAACAGAACCTCTCACTTTGCCCCTTCCCCCTCTCTTTTCTCGGCTACTGCTCAGCCACCACCGCCCGCACACTTCTCCTCTCTATAATTTCTCGGCGGCTGCTCGTCAAAGCTTTCGCAGACTCGACGGCGACGACTATGAGGAGAAAGAGGCTGGTCGGTTTCCTAGCTCTCGATTCACTGCATTTTCACTTGCTGTTTTGTTCATGATGCGATGGATTGAACGCGATTTCTAGTGCTAGAAGTGACGATGTGGATTGTACTTGCACTCATTTGGTTTTCGATGTCGGATTCGGATTGATTCGAGGCCGGTTTTTGTGAGTGTGATTGGAGGGGGAATGGTGTTGTGGAGCTGGATTTGGATTCTGTGTGGTTTGTGTTTGTGTGATCTGGTGGTTTTGGTCTAGTTTGTTGAGATCTGGTGTATCGTTGACCTAATTGTGTTAAACGAGGTCATACTAGTGCAGAGTTTTGAGGTTTTAGTTGAGATCTTTGCTTGTTGGAACTGTCTCATTGAATGCTGACTTCGATTTGATTTTGGATAGTTATCGCCAAATCATGCTGAATGCTAGGTAAATGAACGAATGAGTAGGAGGCACTGCCTATGTCCTCCTTAAATTGCGAGGATGATGAAAGTTGCTGCAATTTCACATGCATTTTGAGAGTCTGTTGTTTCATTGAAATTTAGTAAGAATATTGTTTTGGATTCACATGAAATGCATAACTATGCTATGTTGACAGTTGACTGTCACATGACAAATTTCCGAAAAATGCTCGAAGGTTACATTACAATTCATCAACTTCAAAAAAGTTCTTCTGAGGCACTTCGTGCCAGATGGATCACAGAATGAGTTTTCAAGTGACTAATAGAAAAGTGATTGCACATGACATTTCCTGTCACTGAAATGTAGTATTTCTTTTTGCTGAATTGTGTTAGGTTTTACTTTCTCAGTTTAATCGTGCTAAGAGGATATTGAGTTGCTGAACCGTGTGGGATAGAGGAGGTTACGAGTTACTGGTAGGGTGTTTGGAGGTTTGCCGAGAGAAGAGATGGAGGGGAGGATGAAGAAGTACAGGCAAGTGAGTCCAGAGAGAGCGAAAGTGTGGACGGAGAGGTCTCCCAAGTATGTGCAGAACCGTAGAGTGCATGTTGTTTATTATCTGTCTCGGAATCGCCAACTCGATCATCCTCATTTCATTGAGGTCACGATTTCATCGGCTGAAGGACTTTATCTCAGAGGTAATTGTTAAATATACATTAATCAGGTTTTCTATTATCAATTCGGATTTTTGATAAAGTTGATTCTTTGACATAGTATCAGAGAATGCCATGACATGAGGTCACAATTTCGATCCCTGCCTCCCCCATTTATTGTCATCTATGTGGTTTATTTATGTAGACCTTAGGTTTAGCACTTGGTATGAATCAAGTCAAGATTTTTGTTGATGGTTTGTAGCTTGTTATGCTATTTTTATGTTTTTTTTTGTTCTGTATTGCAGATGTGATCCAAAGGCTTAATGTTTTGAGAGGTAGAGGAATGGCTTCGATGTATTCATGGTCTTCCAAAAGGTAAATAAGGAAGCTGGAAAATGGTTTTACATTGACTTTTTCTCTCTATTGGAATAACTACTTGGATGATGGTGTGTACTTCAGAATACACCACTTAAAATGCAACAATTTAGGTGAAAAGAATGATGTATGGCTTGTCTCGCTTGTTTCCTGTACAATTCGAATTAATATATCTTGTTATTCTGAGCGGTTTCTGATGGTTACCTATGCAGCGGCATGCCAATGTTGGACACCTTGATTTGATCTAATCTGTTCCTTGTTTCTATGTTGTGCTCTTTTAGTACTTTAATTGATTTTTTATCGGCAGATTAGCATATTTTACTTCTGTTTTACAACTGGGTGCAGAAGCTACAAAAATGGATTTGTATGGCATGATCTCTGTGAAGATGACCTTATAGTTCCTGTTCAAGGGAGTGAATATGTTCTGAAGGGGTCTGAAATCATCGAGTCAAATTCAGGTAATGTGCTCCCTCCATGGATTATAATTACATGTCAAGATTTGATAAAACTGCATTCCTAAACCAAATCATTAATTTGATCTCCTGAGCCAGCAGAATGAGACACTGCCGTTTGTATTCTCTACTCACATAAGAATGACTGATCTACGTAATCTGAAGCATTTCTTTTGTTCTCCGAGATGTGTCAAACTTGGGGAAAGGGTAGAGGTTAACATCAAACTGCTTTGCCATTGTGAATTAATATGCAGGCCATTTAAGCCCAGCTGTTGGTTTCAACATGCAGACTGTCAAGCATTTGCCAGAACCACCTTCCACTAGAAGCCAAGACGAGGTTTCCTCGTCGTCAACCCTTAATGGGAAAGAGATAAAGCATCTCCGGGAAGATGACATTTCTCCTTCCCAACGGTCAGGTTCTTCTGGCATCTCTCCAGATTCTAGGGCCGGGAACCACTCTCCATACAATGGTTCTTTGAGCTTAACAGAGTGCACGGTTCGTAATGAAAGATCAGTCCATGCTTCAACACAAACAGAGGAAAGTGACTGGAAAGCCAAGCCTAGAGAAACTTGTACCCGTGGCGTTTCAACGGATGATGGAATATCAGACGGAGATTGTGATGGGGAGTTTCAGAATCATGCAGAGTGTTCACGGCATAAGCCTAGCAATTGTGATGCTTGTTCGCCTGTGTTGTCTCCCTATAATAATGGATCTTCATCTGGACGAAAGACTGAAACTTTGGAGGCTTTGATCAGAGCTGATGCGAGCAAGATTAGTAGTTCCCGAGCATACGAAGACAGGAGTTTTAGAATGTCTCCAAACCCAAAGGCAAAAGCTTCTTCAATGCTGATGCAACTGATTTCATGCGGGTCAATATCCGTGAAAGATCACGGCTTGGGTTTGATCCCATCATTTAAGCCCACTTTATCGCATTCAAAGTTCCCTTCCCCATTGTACTCTACCTCAGTGATGCTGGGAGAGCTTGACTGCTTTTCCGAGAGTCGGAGACTATTTAACCTAAGATTGGAAGATAAGGAGTACTTCAGTGGGAGCATGATTGAGACTAAAATACTCAAGGATGGTGATGGTTGTGCATCCCTGAAGCGTTCATCTTCGTACAATTCTGAAAGGTAAACAATAAACGCCGCAACATTTGCCATTATATATTATATTGCAGCTAGAACTCTTTCATATTGCAGAAATTTGTTGACTCCTTCATCTGTCCTGCATGCTGCTATGCACTATTGTTTGACTCTGAAGTAGAAAACTGCAGGATCACTAAGCGAGCGGATTCAGTTGATCACGAAGAGGTACCCACAGGGCGATCTAAATGCATTGCCAATGTTATCAAGTCTTCGCTAATCAAGCAGCCCAGAAGTGAGTCTATGAGATCACCTAATACAGACAAACCCAGGCTCTCAGGTAATGGTTTCGATGAATCACGAGCCTTGACCAAGGATCCCTCCTCGAATGGCGGAAGTGCCAGGATGACAGGGCCTTCTTCTGGGAACAAGCAAGTTTACCGGCCAGATTTCTTCAGAGAAGACAAGATTTTCACGATCGAAGAAAGTTAAGCATCGACTTCATCTTGCTACGTATCAGAATTATGAAATTATTTTTCTTAGTTTAATGAAGTTGGTTTCTTTCTTGTCAACAGGCTTGCTTCTGGCGCCCGTGTTATAATTCAATCTAAAGAGCCTGATCCTTCGTGTTCACCATTGAGCCGAAGAATCCCTGCTGCGTGAAGTATGCTTTTCTCACATCAGTTAACAGATGAGGGCACTGATCCCGTAAACATGAAGAGAGAGGATTAGATGGAATCTTTATCCACCAAATGGTACAATTGAGAGATATTGATGCCAGTTCCAGTAAACGAAGAACGGAGGATTAGTTGGTTCTTTATCACGATACAGTTCCAGCTTTTGTTATGTGTACGGGGATCCATCAAGGGGAAAATTTCGTCTCAGATGATGTTTTGGATCCCAGTTAAGTTGTTCTCTGGAAAATCATTGCAAACGATTGTCTGTAATGTCGATGCTCCAAGCTCGATTGTGTTTTATTGTTTGCTGAATCACACTCTTAGCTGAAGCAAACCTATTGACATTTTTATCACAAATTTAGGGCCTGTTTGGTACTGGTCAAAATTAAAATCATTTTGTAAAATAAAATGATTTTTTATAAAAAAATATTTTAAATATTATACTCATAAAATAAGAAATTGAAACAAAAAATCATTCTTTTTTTGTTTCTTGATTTTTTTTTATCCAATCAAAAACAAATATTTTATTTTTTCTTATTTTCAATTTATAAACAATGTCCGTGTTATACCTTCCTTTCCCATCCCTTATATCCTCGTTATGATACTATATGCTACGATTCCCAGGTTTGTTTTTTAATTGTATTGTCATTGTTGTGGCATATGATTATTTTCTGAAGTCATGTTGAGTTTCCTATGAACTTATTAATGAATCGTTTTAACACATGACTATCGATGTGACACTCCGTGCTTTGCAATTTGCATCAAGTGTCATGAAATCCGATCCCTCGATGAAGAACATTGAGAAAAAAACAACATTGAAAGGGCCAGCCGAATGGCGATCGAGGAAGCCAGGAGTGAGCGAAACTGCTCTATTTCAACTTGGCATAGACACTATACATGAAATCTGGATGCCAGAACAATGAATGAAGCAATAGAAGAAATGATCCAATGGAGCCATCACTTCCATTCAGACATCTATTTCATCAGCCACGTCCATCACGAAACAACGTCGTCATTCACCAGCTATCATCTCACGATATCACATTCTGTAAGCATTCTAGCCTGTACAAGTCATCAACAAACACTGAAACTTCCGTCTACCACAGACAGCAACTGCCTCAAAGCCGCCAAATCGTCCATAACAATGGCCGCTCTTGAACCATCAGAAGTCGCTCGTTCAATGAAGTTTGTGCTGTCATGCGCCATAAGATAACCTTATGCTCAAGCATCTCCACTGAAACATCCACTCAAAACAAACAGCGAGGTTGCATTCCCTAGCTCATCAGTTTTAACTCATCTCGTCGGCTAATCTACTCTTGATGAGCACGAGGATATCGGAGCTCCTTGTATCTGCCGGGTGTTGTAGGAGTTGCAGCCAGGGCATTTGTGAGCAACAATGTGGAAATGTACCTCTGAATTAGCTCCACAGTCGTTGCAAAGAATCCATACCTGTAAGAAACATTATCGGCATTACTTCCTTTTGATTCCCAATTCAATCTAGAAGGATTCATTGCTTTAATCTCGGCACTCACCATCTTATTCCGATAAATGTCGGGCATGGGCACAGAGGCGACCTCCTTATCAAGCTTTTCCCAAACATCGGACATGTCACAAATCGACTTCGAGCAGATGGGGCACGTATACCTGCAACAGTTCAATCAAGCTCAGGTGAGAACCAGAAAATAAGCAAGAGATGAGAGGACTAAGCAACCACTTCAACAATCACTTTGCAACATTCGCTCAGTGATCACATCAGCAACAGTAAGAGTCAAGGTCCTAATTGGTATATTTGCTGGTTTCCAGTTTTCTGTTTTCGTTTCACCGGTTGAAAAAACAAAACTGTCTCGAAAGAGAAACTGGAAACAGAGAACCATGAAAAATGATTTTTTGTTTCTCTTTCTTGTTTATCTTCATACAATATTCAAGATTTTTTATTAAAAAAATCTTTAATTTCATGAAGTGTTTTTTGTTTTCGTTACTGGTTCTTTGTTTCTATTACTAATTTTGATTTTCATAGTTTTGGATCGTGATATCAAAACACCCCCGAAGAGAATGATATGTTTCCTCGACGATTTCACATCCTTTTCGACATTATTATCAACGATCGACGAAGCCGGCATTCCTCAAAACATGAGAAACAACACATCATTTCAAAACATCTGAATGTTCGAGAAAAAAATACTCACCGAAAATGATTCTCCATGTCTTGAGCGCATTCCAAATGAATAGTGTGACCGCAACGTAAGACAGTGATATCCTTTCTCGTATCAAACAGATACTGGACATAAAGCATCGCAAAACTCATGTCACATTCTATTTCTACACCGAAGGCACACGATTATATAATCATAGTGACGAAAAATGCGATTCAATTACCTCGAAACAAACCGGGCAGTTGTGGTGCATTGCTTTCTCCACACAGCGGTGTGCGCCCTTCATGGACTTGGAATAACAGCATCCTAAATTGGAAAAAAAAAAGTTCAGATACATGAAACCAATGCATATAGGCAGGATCACAGCCAATTTAAGCGAAGAGAAGGCTATATCTTACCACATGATTTACAATGGAAGAAATTCTCTTGGCCCCCGATTCTACATATCCCACATTCATCACAATGATACTGCTTTTTGGAAACCTGCAAGATAGATCGCCATGGGTTCAACAACAGTATAAATTAGCAATCGCAATGCCAACTCAAATAACTAGTGTCCCGTTCACCATTGCCAACCATTGCCATTATCGACTTGGCAATGCTTCGGAGACTATGATGCAGGGAATTGTCGACGAATTGTCAAGTATCTACTAAAAATTCACTAGTTCCAAATGCTTACATCATCTTCGAAGAAATTGCAAACTCCACAGAAGTATTCCCCCATACAGACACCACACTCAATACAATTCTGCTGAACCTGCAGCGAAAAACACGATGAACTAGTTAGTACCATGGCAATTTGTATCTTATCAGAAAAGGAGCATTGTATTATCATAACGAGTATAAAGAACTCACATCTTGCTCTGTGCCACAAAGGGAGCAGATAACCTGAAAAGTAACATGAGGATGAAACTATCAGTACAATAGAGACCAGTTCGTAAATGGAACAAAACCATTGCAAAGCAAAGCCTTTCGGTATAGACTATGGCTAATGCGGCGGCGCCTTCTATGTATTGTCAATGGCTCATTTGTAACCATTCTTTGCATACAACAAATACCAATCAAATAAACTCTACATAGCTAAGCCACGTACACTAGAATGAAGAATTATACTACTCACTATCACCGGATTCACCACTCATGCCAAGACAAGCCACATAAGATTCACCACCAGGGACGGCCTAAGGCACGACACTCCCGCCATTGCTGGATCAAAGGGATTGATATGTATACAGCCTTAATCCGATATTCATCGAATCTCCTTCATCTTGAATCCATGACCTCCATGTCAAGATGTATCAACTTGATATAGCCCAAAATATTACCATTTCATGTATTCATTTTCCGAGCAACCAACACAAGATTATCAAACTCTAGTTGTACAAATCTTTGGCAACTCCTATCCCATTCATACACTTCAACATCAAAATTTACCCAAAAGGGCAAAAATCACAAACCTGCTTGATCTCATGCCGTGGGACATCATGCCTATGCAAAGGGTCAATCTCCAAAGAGTTCTACAAATCCAAGAAATCAATTCATCAATATCTCATAACCCAAATATCAAATTCAAATCAATCGAGATTATATCAAGTTCAAGAACAAAAAGTTGATACCTTGGCTTCATTGTGGCAATGCCTGCAATCAAAAAGCTCATTGCAACAAGGTGCCCTGATCTTACACCTCCTCCTATAATGCGAACACCTGAAAAACCCACATAGACCCATCACCAAAAATCAAAAGGGTACCCAAAACAATAATCAAAATCAAAACTTTACCCTACAAAAATCGAAATTTCAAGAAATTGAAGCATACCCATAATTCCCAGATCCAATATCCATGGCATAATCATTCTTCCCAATTGATGATTTGAATAACTCCATTGACCCATTTTGGATCTCAAATTCACAAGCCATTTTCTTTGCTCCTTTTTTCAAGAAATTTCAATATTTTGCAACACAACAATCAATGAAAGGTGCCCAAAAAAAGGTTTTTTTTGGGTAAGTACAAGCAAAATTGGGAGAGAAAAAAAATCAACGAGGAACACAAAGACGAGTGAAATGCGATGAGGGGAATGAAAGGTATTTATACGGGTGAAAAAGAGGAACGACGTGCGATGTGATATGTGGTTGCCCCAGTTTTGTCGAAATGCAGATAGGCTGACTAGGATACACGTACGAGCTGACCATGTTTTGTGTAATCCCATTGTGATGGTAACGTCCACTTATAACTTATAAGATATAATGTTCGTCGTGTATCATGTTCGTTATTTATTTGGAAAGTACTTTGGAAGGTTACTATCTTAAAAAAGAATCATATATATATTATATGACGTAATTAAATCTAAAATTCATCGAAAACTCAATAACAAAGTGTGAAAAATATATAGTTAAATAGAAAAATTAAAACATCCATATCATGATTAGGAATAAATAATTTATTATTGAGTCAATTTTTTTTTGATAATCTCACTTATGAATGGACTCTCAAAAATTGGTCTTCACTTTTGAACTACTAGTATTTCATATTTCTTGATACATGTATGCTCTAACAAAAAAAGGAAAATGACACTCATAAAAAAGTGTGTGAAAGGAGTGTGTATTTGTTCTGACTCTAATATCTCAAATTTCCAATTCTCAACCATGAAAAAGAAAGAAAAGGGAGAAACAAGACAACTAAAAAAAGTGGAAGAAAACAATGAGGTCATGTCCTAGTGTTGGACAGGATAAGCATGAATCCAGACCTTTCAAAATCCATCTCTCCCATCTAAAGATACAATTAATCCTAGAGTTTAGGCAATCCTGTCTGAGCCGACTTCACAATGGGAAAAATCATTCCATAGGGTTGTTTTACAGTATCATTTTTATTTTTATTTTGATTGATCAATAAAATAAAAATATTTATTAATTATTTTTATTTTTTAAACGGATGAAACAAAATTAGAAAATAAAAAATAAAAATTTATTTTTAATTTTGGTTCTTTATTTTATTTGAGTATAAATTTCAAGATTTTCAATTAAAAAATTATTTTATTTTATAAAATTATTATTTTTTTGTTTCTATTATTAATTTTAAATAATAATAACAAATAACCCATTGAAAAGTTATGGTTCGGTCCGGCACTCAATTCCTAATTACGTTTTGAGGGAGTGAGCGAACATAATCATTCACGTCACCATTCACAACAATATTCTTTCTGTTTTAAAATTATCGAAATGTTTTAAATCTGTCATATATATATATCGATATAAAGTTATTTAAATTTATTATGTGTAATAAAAATAAAACGTATTTTTTTTTTATAAATTTATTGTGTAATATCAATTATTGTGTAAATTATTTATTTTAATCAAATACATGTTATGAAACAATCTGACGTGATTTGATATGAAAATAAATTTTATATTCATGTATACATAATAATACATAATATATATATGTTACAATTATTATGGAACAAGAAAAATATCATATTAGTTTGTCCAAATCAAAAATACCATGTACTATTTGTACATATATCCCTGTTTTCTCTTCCTATCTTGTAATGTGTTCTTATATGACATAAAAGTATGTGATTTCTCAATCGTTAATGTACCTATCATGGTGTGATTAGAAGATAATGAATCACTGAATCACATTATATCCAACGTGTATGGTGTTTGTATCATATGAGGCTCTTTTTATTCTTGGATTTTTATGAGATATCTGAGCTGGAAAATTCGAAATTTTCGACTTGCCATCTTCGTGGGTGGGGAATAATCTTACACTTATTATCCGTATTTCGCGATGATCATAATCTTAGACATCATATTCACGCGACACTAGACACATAATATAACGCACATTGTGACATGCCTTTGCTGTGGGCGAATTCCCCGACTCCTAGAACAAAACGGTGTTTTGCCTTTCGTTATCATGAATCCGTAAACAAAATTAAACTTTCAAGATATGTACACATTATATGTTCGTCCTGACGAGAACATGTGTAGTTTGGTTTATCATGGCCGACTTTATCCAAATTCAAAAATTTGAATATTCTTAAGTGGCTTCTGATGGGAAAGGAATTAAAGTTCGTCCACTTGGCACGTCAAATGATTTTTTAAAAAAATGGATTTTTTCTCTTTTACGTATAATGTACGGATATATACTTATGAGGTTACATTTACTAGAAAAACATATAATAAAAAATCGTCAATAAATAACTCTAAGTTGGTATTCCCTCCACCCCCATGAGCCCATACCAAACACAACCGTTTGATTACGAGAATTATCGGGAAAAACTGAGATCGATTATTATCATAGAATGATCGAATATTATTTTTATAATATTAATTATAATATAAATTATATATTTTTATTTTATGGTGGTCACCGAATGATTGGACAATTCATTGGACAATTATATATCTTTTATGAACGGAGCTCATGAAACATCGTGCTGGATAATGAATTTTGAAAAATATAATTTTTGTGAGATGAAGTAAGTAAATTTATTTATGAAAACGATCAAACGTAATTTTTTATATATCTATTTTGAAACATCAATGATTATATAAATTATATATTTCAACCTAATATATGTTACGGAACAATCAGACGTGATTTAATATGTAAATGAGATTTATATTCATATATATATAATAATATAAAATAAATATATGTTGTATTTTTTATGAGACATAAAAAATAATATTTTTGCCTTGATTGTAATTGGAAAAACTTTATTGGTAAACAATCAAATACTCTAGTAAACATAAGTTATTTTGAACAAATAATTTAACAATTCAATTTGTTCAAGTCAAGGGGGATGATGATCGATGAAACAGTCTAGAGTTAACCAACACAATGTATAATGATCAATTATGAATACCAAAACATGACTTAAAAAAGTCAAATAGTATAGACAAAAAATGCCCCGAAAGAAAACGTGATGAGAATCATCTAACATGGTGTAGGATTAAGCTATAATTTTAGCATATAAAAAACCAAATATTAAATTATCATTCAGTTGAACACGCCTTCGTACGTCCAGAATATAGATTCTAAGAGTTCTCCATAAAATAACGTCCAAGATATTCCGCAGAGTATTGCAAAGCAATCGACGAATAGAACCCATGACTGCTGCTTTATTAACAGTTCGTAACTTGACGCGACTGTATAATGAACGTGAGATCAAAAGATACTACCAAGATAGAATCATGTCAAACATAGCAGAAACAGAACCATAGATCTTCAAATCTTCGTTACGATATTAGAACAGATCATTGCGTGATTCGAACACCATTCTTCTTTCCTACTACTATCAAAGTCGAAGTGAAGCAAGACGCATGCTGTAGTTGTAATCGAACTTAATAAGGAGCAGCAACAGCAGCCAACATTCTGCAATACCGAACCACCGGACGAAAATCATGTCACTAAAACTTGTTGAGAAATTAGCATCAACTAATAGCATAAAAATCCGAAGAGCAGACGAAAGACAGAGTTATGTGAAGCGTCATATGGTTTTCAAGCCGACGCTCAATGGAAGAATCCAGGTGTTTTCCCTGACGTCTTGAAGCCAGTTTCCATGAAGTGAAAATAGGTAAACAACGTTAAAAGTCTTGAATGCTAATTCAGGAAAGAAAAGCTCATTGCCAAGCCACAGAAGGCCTTTGCACTGTCGCGTTCGTGAGTTCGTCACTGCATTGGTTTCTTCGAAGAAGAACAGACCATGCGTGATGCGACAATGTTTATTGAGCGTAACAAACAAGAAGAAACGAACGGATGTAAAGCTAGAAACGAGTATACCTGGAACGAGCAGCAGGTCATTCCACGAAGCGGCGGTAGTGACATTTCCGATTGTCTTAAGGTCGAATATTTCGATCCAATAGCCATCAGGATCCTTCATGAATGCTATACCTTTCGTCTTACCTACATAGGGTTTCATTCAGCAAAAAGCGAAACCCCAAAATCAATTCTAAATTGACAGAAATATGTCAGGAAGAAAACGAGGGAACTCACCATCATCGGGTTTCTTCACGATCTCAACACCTAGGCGTTCAAATCTCTCGCACGCCTTGTAAGTGCCATCCACAGTTATGCCTATATGTCCTAGAAGGAGGTTCACACAACATGGGTTGCCTTGTGTTTAACAGAACTTATTTTCTAGGAGATTTGAACGCCTATATCTCACCAACTGTCATAAAATGACTATATTTAAAGGTTTTTTTTTGTTAAACTCATTTTTTGAAAAATTGTCTATATAAACAATAATTTGGATACCATTTATTCACAAAATCTTTCATACTTTCTCGCAATCAAACTCTCGAATCCCATAAAACTCTCTTGTTGCTTCTCATTCTTTATAAATCATAAATCATAATGGCTCACTCATCCCAAAATCTTAATGTGTGCAAAGTCGATAATGATGATCTATTTTCTCCTACGCATGATGATGTCGGGAGGCAATTGAGAGTTCCCGACATTATTCCGCAAGGCAAAGGGACTCCTCAATCCGAAGAGTAACAATCAAACTTTGCATCCGTCGCTTCTTCATCGAGGAAAGGCTCGTAGTGTTGGATGCATTTCGAGAAGGTCATCGAAACAAATGGGAAGGTGACCGGAGTTAAGTGCAAAATGTGTTTTAAGCTCTTCTCAACAGATAAAGATACTTCACATTTGTTAAGACATGGAAAAACTTATCTATTGAAAAAAGGAAATGTCCCTAAGAGACAAACCCATTTGAATAATACGGACGGATTATGGACATATAATCATGCCCGTCAACGTGAAATATTGATCGAATTCATAGTCCATAATGAACTATCTTGAAATTTTATGGATAATCCTAAATTTATAAATATATTCAAAATGGATTATAATTTAGTTATCAAAGAAACCATAAAAATACCATTAGATCGGATTTTTTAAACCTTTACCTTGATCAAAGAAAACAATTGATACAAATGTTTTCTACTTACGATGGAAAAGGTTCTATCACCTCCGATGTTTGGATCACTAGTTTTCAAATTCATTATTTATGTTTGACCGTTCATTGGATTCACAATTGATACTTATAAAAACGTATTATTATTTTTATATTATTTCCTTATCGTCATAATAGCATGGAAATTTATAATTTGATTTTGACAATTCTAAGTGAATTTAAGTTGTTTGACAAGATCTTAAGTATATCTTTTGATAATGTTTCAAACAATGATGGAACGGTTTAAATGTTTAAAACCGTTTTGGATCCTATATGTCATGGAATGTTACTCCATGTTAAGTGTTGTTGTCACATAATAAATCTCATAATTAAAGATGACTTAAAAGATGAAAGTATTGGACATTATGTGTAATATATCCGTAATGTTTTGATGTTTGCTAATAGTAGTAGCAAGAAAGTACATAAATTTAAGGCTTTATACAAGGAGATGAGAATCAAGCCTTTGAAACCATTGTTGCATGTTCAACATCGTTGGAACTCGACGTACTTGATGTTGAAGAGGACGATGTAATACAAGGAGGTCTACAACCAATTCGTCATCTCAAAGTTTTCGGAAGGGAAGCCTTCAACCGAATGTTGGTATATTACGCAATGTTTGTGCAAATTATTGGAGGTTTTCTACGAGGCAACGGTAAAATTATTGGGTGTTTATTATCCCACTTTTCATCTTGTTCTTCCCTGAATTGCTTAATATAGCTAGATTGTTAAATGAATATAGATATTTTGAACCTTTTACCCATGTCATTGAAAAAATGTAGGCTAAATTCCTGAAGTACTATGAGGATATCCCTCCACTTTTTCCCATTGTATGTGCTTTGAATACCCTAATGAAATTACAAGCTGTAGAAAACATATTAGATGGAGCAGATGAGAAATTAGGAATAAGACAGTGATAAAATAGAGCAATTCAAGGATGCAATCAATGGAATGTTCAATGTTTATGACAATAAATTGTCTCGTTTGGAGCTTCTAGTGCTAGTAGTTCCTTATACCCACAAGATGAGGATAAATATCAATATCTTTATAATCTTGTTAAGAAGAAAAAAGCCTAATAATGTACAACAAAGTTTCAATGAATTGACCTTATATCAACAAAATGACTTCATTGCTTTCATGTCTCCCAATAATTTAGTCAATTTTGATATCTTATCTTGGTGGAAAGTTCTTTCGTGCACTATGCTATTTTGGGAGTAATGGCACGTGATATTCTTAGTGCTCAAGCTTCCACGGTGGCGTCCAAGTCATGCTTCTCCGCTAGCGGTCGAGTGTTTAATGATAGAAGAAGCTGATTTTGTCCCAAATCTTTGGAGTGCTTGGTGTGTTGGAAGGATTATTTTTATGTTAGATACCGGGAGCAAGACACGAAACCATACGAGAGGACTTCAAATTCGGTTGAAATTTTAGAAAAGATGGAAGATATTATGAGTTCTTTGGACTGATTTTTGATATGCCTTTGATAATGTATGTAGAAAAAATATTTTGGAATGTTAAATTAGTTCATGAGGTAAGATATTATGTCCCTCTCATCTTGTATTTCTGTTTGAAATTAATAAAGTAAGCAAGGTTCCGCCTAAGACGTAGATAAGTTTAGGCTCAGTATTGTACAAATCACAAAGTTTTTGTCCATATGTTAAAAACATAAAAAAAACACCTCAAACCGTCAACGTTTTAATAAGCCGTCAACGATTTTGATGTCCGAAGAGCAAGGTTTTTTAATAATTGAAAAACATCAACGGTTTTCAATAAACCATCAATGGTTTTGATGTCGTGAGAGCAAGACTTTCTGATAATTGAAAAATGTTGTCAGTTTCCAATAAAACGTCAACAATTTTGATGTCCTGAGACTACCTTCAAAATAAAATATCAAAACCGTCATCGTTTTATTCAACTGTCAACGGTAATGCATTAATGAGAGCAGCTCAAAATGAACACTAAAAATCGATGAGGATTTTTTGGAAAACCGTCACTGATTTTTTATCACTGAGAGCAACTCTCACTGGAACATTGAAAATCGTCAACGGTTTTTTCCAGATCTGCTATATGATCCCTCGACCCCTCACTCTTCCTCTCACTTTTTTCCTACTTCTTTCTCTTCGACCCCTAACGCTAACATACCCAATTCCCTAATGACACCCTATTGAGTCGAAATCTCCCCAAATCTCATCACATCGACACCCATTTTTTAATTCCACACATTAATCTTGACAAAACACCATGATTCTCACGAGTTCACTCCTCATATTCGTGTTGATTTCAAATTTCAATACTCGGGGTCGTGCTTAACCGGGTAATGACGATGGATCGTATGATGAATATAACGTATCCAATGTATGGACGATGCCATCTCCTCCACAACCCTGACATGGTGCACCCCATCGCAATCCTTCTATGACGATGAACCTTGACAAATCCAAGGGGAAGCAACCGATCAAGGAGACGGGAAAGGGAAAACGAAGACCGATGGAAGATGTAGCTGTGGAGAAGTTGAAGATCGATGGAAACACCGGTGGTTCTTGTCGAAAGAACGCGATGAATGCCGAGATCCCGAGACCTATAGAAATCGACCCTTCGGGAGGTAGTCAATCTAGCATCACTCTTGAGTTTTTATCCAATCACTATGAGGGCATGTACAATGAGCAAGTGAAAAAGGAACGTAATTATGATCATGCGAATGATCTTGATTGGCTTGATCAAAATAACTTTTTTATGTTTAGTGATTGGTTTGAAGCTCAAGGTTGGAAAGATTTGATAATCAATAGGACAACTAGATGTTTTCCGGATATAGTGCGATTGTTTTATGCTTACTTCGAGCCTATCCCGAAGAGAATTTGTCATTGTAGGTCATTGGTTAAGGGTAAAAATATTGTGCTCAATTCGGAGATTATTGATCAAGTTTTGGGGATCAATTTTGAAGAAATAACGGAGATTAAACAAAATTATTGGGAAATGGTTGAGAGGTTTAGTGGTAGGAAGACTTGTGAAAGTTTGTTGAAATGTAAAATCACAGATGACTATGCCTTTCACACTAATGAATTAGATCCCGAAATGAGGGTATTGTGTCTTATAGTTGGTCGGTGGTTGAAGGGAAAAACCGGAGGAATGGATGATCCAACACGTAATGAGATTTTGCTCATGTATGCGTTGGTTGAGAAAGGGTTGATCAATCTATCTTTCTTTCTTCTTTATGATATGGACAAGTGTGCTAAAGATCATGAAAAGGCTCCTGCATTTGAGAATTATATTTCCCCAATTCTTAAATATCATGGTTTTGATTTGAGTAACGAGTATAAGGTAAAAAAACTCTTTCAAGATTTTGGGGTCTCTGACTCATCTTGTTACCCTCAAGTGTGCTTTGAATAGTAAAACCGATATATGTGAGCTAATTCGTCCGAGGAATGTTACGAAGAAGCAAGTGAAGGATTCCAAAAGGTCGGATTATTATGATCTCAAAAGCATCCAAGCTAGGTGAAAGGGCCTCACAACCAACATCTAATGCACAAGAAGAAGTGGAAGATAAAGAAGAAGAAGAAGAAGAAGGACACGATGAAGATGATGGTTGTGATCATTCCCATCAATTCAACTCAATGGACCGTCACATGAAGTTCTTAACCGACAATTATGAAAGATTGAAGCGGAATTATGAAGCACTTCAAAGGGATTTTGATGCTTTCCAGCATCATGTGACTACGAGATGGGAGATAGATGATCAACGTCATGATGACATCTTATACTATCTTAATTGGCTAGCACTACAAGCGGGAATTCCTCCTCTATCGGTTGTGGATGATAATGACGACGACGATGACATGAATATGTAGTTCTTTACTTGTTGTCGACCTTGTATTGTTTATAATGCTTCTTTGTAGTTGGATATTTCATATTTCGAGCATGTATCTTTATATTTGAAATATCTATCTTTCGAACATGAATATGTCATATGTTATTATTTTCATGATTTTTTAAGTTGTCACTTTCTCATGTTAATATGTTGTTATATTGATGACACTTTAAACTTTGTTATGTATGAAACTTTGAAACAAATATAGCAATTCAAATGTTATTATGTTGTTTGGAACATATTGTTATTAAGTTTTTAAGTGTAGCACTTCAAAAGATTAAATTTTTTTCATTTTTGAAAATGAAAACCGTGAAAGGTAAACCATTCACTGTTTATACATCAAACAAGTTTACATGGAGCATACATCTCAATGATAAAAAATTATCGACGGTTCTAAGGAAACGGTTATCGGTTTATTTAAAATCATTAATGATTTTGGATCACTGAGATGGACAGATTCCTACGAGTTTTCATGCTCTAAGAATCGTTGTCGGTTTTAGACATTGTGAATGGTTATGAAAAAACATTAACGATTTTCGAAACCGTTAACGATTTTCATATTTCAGAAAAAAAAAAAAAATGACCTTAAAGCCCGGTCCAAGGGCCGGGACAAGCTCAGATTATTAATGGGGCCGGACCAGTCCAAGCCCAACCGACCGGGCCGTTACTTGGCACCTCTATTTGTGTCCTTCCAACCACAATCTCGAGGAGATGATGCTATTCTTAACTTGGACCGGAGAAAAGTATGGGCCCTTGTGTTTTGGTGGATTTGTGACAACCAACGAAGCCATGGCTAAATTATTGGATTAGAAACTCAAATATATTTATAACATATATGTGATTAGTTATAAATTCATTTAATTATAGAATTTTTTGTCTAAAGATCAACTAAGAGATTGTTACGAACAATCATTAATAAACATGTTTTCATACGTCTTAGCAAGCATCAAATCCTGGTCATTGTGCTGTGAGAAGAACTATTTACCGTTGGATCAAATCTTAACGTGGTGGTTCTAGCGATCATTTGTGTTTTCTAATTTTCGAGTGATTTTTCACTCACCAAACACATGTCTAATGTGTATAACAATGTATGCTAACTTGCTAAAATCATGATTTGGAGATCTCGTTGATTGCGCGATTAAGTTCCTTGAATTCAGATCATGGGTGTGAAACATTATAGTTCGGATTCAATACTCTGATACTCAAAACTATGTGACATCCTTGTTGATTGCACATATATTCTACTACATTGTTATAAAGAATGTGAATATCTAATTTACATTTCATTGGATCAACCGATCATCTATCTACTAGATCATTCTCTAACATAATGCAGCTCAACTAGCATCCTCTCTATCTCAATGATCGAGCACAGTATCCTCAACGTGCCTTGATGCTTGAATCCATACTCTTCTGCCGCTTCTTCCAACAAACCGAGGAACTCCGGATGCTTAAGAATCCTCAACGGCAACAATATTCTCTTCGGTTGTTCATGGTCGAATGCAATGACTGCAAAATGCCCTCGCCTGATGGCATCACTGGCACATTCCTTACCTAGCATAAGACCGAGTCGCCTTTGCAGCTTCTCGGCTGCTGTCTTGAGCTTCACAATGTTGATAATGCTCCTGTTGCTCTTAGTCATATAGGCCTTCAGCGTAATGAACCTTCGAGTGGTTGATACTTCGAGTGGTTGATACGGGATTTTGGACGGAGGGTTTTGGTTGATTGAGCCAAGTGATGATTGCAGCGTTATTTATAGGCATAATGAGATCGAGTTGCGACAAGAAAGGATGGTGAGTTGGCCGCAGTTGGCGATTGCGTTGTTGATGAGAATAGAACGGGGAGACCGGTGCATGTGGCAAAGATAATACATAATGGCAAACTAGCTTGACCTTTGTAGATGATGAGTCTCTTTAAGCTACAACGACAATGCCTAGAGAGTGTACCTTCGAGTTCTCCATGGAGTTTAGCAAGTTGTGCTATAAATTAACACGCCTGCAATGCATAAGAGAAGAGTGATTACTTGCGTTGTTACGCCGTTGATACTGATGTAATTAAAATAACACATGATCAGACAAAGAGATGCAATTCATTGTCCAAAAACACCCACGGATCTTTTCAGCTCCTGAACAACATGTGACAGTTTATTAGATGGAAATGGAATTCTGCCTATATCGACACGTAAATGCCCATCACCACGGCTTCTTAAACCGTTTTGTCAGAGCAGATCATAGAAGCGGCCAAATCGTCGGATATTAATTGACAGTCAATAATAGACTATAATCAGTTTCAGAACCCCTTTGCAAAAGCTGTTTAGAGCTTCTGCTGCTTTACACAGAGCCAAATACAATCCGCTACTCCAGGCAATTACAGCGTACCAAAAGACTGGACACGTCTCGATCATCCGATCATCCTTGCGTGTTTTACGGGAGTTCCATTGCCATGCAATGCAATCAACATACCCGGGGAAATGTAGATCAAGCTACTTCCAAAATGATGAACTTGGTGAATGAAATTTAAAACGTGGTACAGCAATTGCAAACACAAGCAAATCAAAGCATGTTCTGCTATTTACTATGCCGAGTCCCGCTTGCTTTATGCTACCTCAATAGGATGAAATGAATGTATTGCTACCAATGAAAGAAAAGTTCACGGCATGAACGTTTTCTAGAAAATGTGCGTGTTTCTCCGAAACTATACCCAACGCTGCTCCTCTCATTCTCAAACCTCATAAATAAAAAGTGAAAAGGCAACCAGAAACCCGAAGAGGGGGAAGCCACGAGGCTAAAAACATGAAGACTTCAACGAGGACAAGAAATAGTGTACCTGATTAGTATTAATCCCGTGCAGCTGTGTAGGATGAATGAGGAGCTTTCCAGAGTTCTCGGTTGAAATCGAGGAGCGGCCAGGTGGACCAGACCTTGATTGCAACTCACAGGACACCGACCGTCCACCTCCTTTGGGAGCATAGAATCAAGCTTCAAACATCGATTACATATCATATCAGCGCAGAATAAAACTCCGAAAAGAAGAAGAACGAAGAACTCCAAACAAAGAAAGTTCCAACAATGATTTGCATCAATGTAGTACAGCTCAGAAGCAACCCAAAGGATCAAGTAACAAAATGTACCTGATCTTTTTTAGCTGAATCTGAATCTTCAGCTGAGATCTCAAGGAACAGGCCAGATGAAATGAAACTCTAGCATCATCGGAGAAGCTAAATACCGAAATCAAATGGGCAGTGGAAACACAAACGAAACTCATACCCTTCACATTTGAAACCTGCTGCAAAAACTCATTGAGCGGATTTCCTGTACCTGGTCGTTACCAGTTGAAAAGACTGAAGGCAGTGAAAATATAAAATAAAAAAGAAATTTAGAAAAATGAGAACACAAAAAAATCGTTTAGGACAATATTTATGATCAAAACACAAATCCAGTTTCATGTCTGGCCAGAGTATCTAATAAGTAAATAACCTAAGAAGGCCGCAGATACTGTTTGCAAGAGTGAATACACTCCCTTTCGCAATAAATCACGACAACAAATATTACACAAGGTGAAAGGAGACCGATAAAATTGCCTCCAAAATTTCAGCATCTCGATCTCATATCACCAGATGACTGAAACCAATAAGCAAGCCATAGTTTAGTCCTTTCTATGCCCACGTACTGCTCCTCGGCTGTATCAGGGATTGCCAGCCAACTAGTATAACTAGCTGCAGGCCAAGGCAAAGCGACCCCGTTATACTATCATACAGGGCACGGATCATTCGCCTAGCCCTGCCTTCCTCTTAAGGTGCTCCTTGAAGTCAATGATATCTCCTTCCCAACGAGTCACCGTTTGATTCTCACATACCCATATCTCATGTGCCACCTGGTTTATCAGCCTGAAATCGTGACTAACCAGGACCATTCCTCCGTCCCATTCGTTCAATGCCTCAGCCAACGAGTCGATTGTCTCGATATCCAAGTGATTAGTAGGCTCGTCTAGCAATAGCAGGTGGGGTTGCCTATATGCCAGCCATGAAAAAATTACCCGACTCCTTTGACCGTCAGACAAGTTCTTCATGGGCATGACCTGTGCTTTTCCCGATAGCCCAAACTTTCCTATTGCTCCTCTCATCTTCTCTTCTTCAACTCCAGTGTACTCTTTCATCATAAATTGCAATGCAGAAAGGTTCATGTCCAGCTTCTCAGCAAGGTGCTGATGGTACTGTGCAATCCTTAGGTGGTTGTGTCGCCTGACCATGCCGTCAAGAGGAACCAAATCCCCAGTCATCAGCTTCAGCAGCGTGCTCTTCCCAGCTCCATTAGGGCCAACCAGTGCTATCCTAGAGTCGAGGTCAACACCAAAGTCAATACTCTTGTAGATAAGGATTTCCGGCGCATAGCCAAAGGTGACTTCCACAAACTGCAACACCGGTGGAGGAAGCTTCCCAACATCGGCAAAACGGAACACCAGAACTTTATCTCTGGAAACCTTCTCTGTCAGCCCTCCTCTCTCCATCTTGGCCAATGTTTTCTCCTTGCTCTGAGCCTGGCGTGCCAACTTTGCTGAACCGTGTCCAAAGCGAGCAATGTACTCTTTCATCGAAGAAATCTGTTCTTGTTCCCACTTGTACTGTTTCATCTGATTCTCTTCAAGTTCAGTCCGTGTTTGAACATACTGGTCGTAGTTACCAGTATAAAACTTTAACTTCTTGTTCTGCATATGGATGATGTTTGTGCAAACACCATTCAGGAAATCCTGAGAATGTGATACAACAACCAGAATACGGTTGAAGTTCTTAAGGGTCTCCTCAAGCCAAACACAAGCTTCAAGATCTGTCAAAATATAAAAAAACAAGGCGGTCAACAGATGGTCTCGCAGGAAAGTTGTCTAGAGGATAATGAACACTACAAATAAAATAAGGTCTACGACATGGGTAGCATAAGAAAATTAACAGATGCAGAGGGGAAATTAGGAAGTTTGGCTGAAAATAGCATTCAGCAAATAAGCTTGATAAACGTTCCATGGTCAAATTTTGCGCCTCACAAGAGGGTTGACGTTGTTACAATTTGCAGCAAGTCACAGGAACAGAAGCATGTAGTGCAGTGATCAAGTGCCGTAAGACAAAGTGCAAACGCAATCACCAAGGATAAGGTGATTACCAAGATGATTTGTAGGTTCATCCAACAATAAGATGGTGGGGTTCATAAACAGAGACCGTGCTAGAGCAATCCTCATTCTCCAGCCACCAGAGAAATCTCGTGTCATCTTTGCTTGCATGGTTTTTGTAAACCCGAGACCATATAGAATTTCTGCAGCCCGTTTCTCTGCAGTTGCTGCATCCATTGACTCAAGACGTTCATAGATACGCTCCAATGCTTCTCCGCCACCATCGTCCTGTATACATGATAACTCAGCAATTTATAAAGCGAGCTAAATATGGAGAAAATCTTTTTGTTACACATGGGAGTGCATCCAACCTGTGCTGCCAATATTTCAGCCTCTTTTTCCAATTTTATACGTTCCTCATCACAGCTAATGACAGCTTCAAGAGCAGACATGTCCGAAGCTTCAATTTCTCGAGAAAGATGATATATATCCATATGATCTGGAATAGGAAGCTCACGGCATCCTATAGCTGTGAGAAGAGTAGATTTCCCACAACCATTTAACCCAAGCAAACCATAACGCCTGCATAAGAAAAAGGTAAACAGAGCATGGGTTAAATTCAAGCCTGTGGTAGAGAACCATGTAACAGCCCAATTCAAAACTTCGAGAGAACAAACCTTCCATAGTTGAGCTCCAATTCTGAATCAACTATCAAATCATGCCCGTGGAAAGTAAGTGATAGTGATTCTATCTGCAAGAACCAAATAAAAATTCTGAGTTTTTTTTATCGTTTTATAAAAGCCTTGATCCATTATTTTAAAAAAACTTGATTCAATAAGTAATCAACACACCATAACCAGAAAAGTCACTTTAATATTATAATGAATTAACAAGCAAGATACTGCAATATCAGTAACACCAGCATAATGCGGTGCCGGGTGGTGGAGTTTAAAACTCAATGACATGACCACAATTTCGAGGATCAAATCTTCTGGTTTTCCCAACCAAGTGTATGCATGTTGTAACTCTACCCATAAACATTTTACCCAATTTCAGAACCCAACAAGCACAGCTCAGCCCAATTTTTCCACTTCGAAGCAACGAAAACACTAAGGTCCCACTTGAAGCATGGAACTAGCATAGCTATCAGCATTAAGTACACTATCATTTGCATCGACAGCAATCACTTTCCCATTTCATCAGCCAGATTATCCTCTATAACAACAACAGACCCATTAATCTATGTGATGACATACCAATTGATATCATTCACTTGAATCTATTTCTGATTAATAGTGAAGCTAGCTTATGAAAATTCCCTTAAATTCCACAAGCGTACACCCATGCTCTGGCAATCATTCTTGAAACGCCACACGAGGTAATCGATATATCTAATTACAGAACCAATCATAGCCTAATCATTGGCTGTACATATATGAGTAATCCACCTACAAAACCTATCAGCACAACCTCAACCAATCGCTACAAGTCCAACAAAATCACATACTAACCCTAATATCTCTCGAAAGCGGATGCGAGCACAACACCCCAGTACAAGTCCGATCCGAAATCTTAAGCTCACCAACACCATTCGCCACTTTCTCAACCCCCTCAGATCCCGCCGCGGATCTCGACGAAGCACCCGCCGCCGCCGCAGCGGCCTTTCCGCCTCTCTTCGCTGCTGCCGCCGCCTTCTTCTGCGCAGCCTTCTTCTTGCTCGCGTCCGACACCATCTTCAATCACAACCTGAATTCAACACGAAACAACACGAGTCAGACATCAATCGAATCGGTGAAGAGTCGAGATCATGGAATTGAGAGAGGATTGGGGTGAGATCGAACCGAGAGAGGGGATCAAGGGGGATTTAGGGATCTAGGGTTTGGTGATTTAGGGGGAAAACGGCGATGAGGGGTTTGGGGATCAGCGGCGAAATCGAACGAGGGTTTGATGTGTAATTCATATGGTGTAATTGGGGATACTTATAGGGTGTGGGGTTTGATTAAGGGGAAAAATATCTAGGAAAAGTGTGAGATATTGGTTTTTTAGTTTTAGTTGTGAACTTGTATAGTCTAACTTGAGATTACATAATTGCCGCACACTTGTCATGGCTTGTTAACTGATAAAAACCGAGAATTGATAGTACTAAATCCGAGAGAGGTGTACACCTATTCAAAAATGTTTACAGATTCTTTACAGAGCTTCAACCATTTGATTGTCGGAATGGATTAATAATTTTTCTTTTCTCTACAGAGCTTCAACCATTTTGAAAAAAAAAAAAAAAAAACAAAATCTTCTTTCTTGATTATTATTTTTGTTTGTTATTTTCTATTTTTGTTTTATTTTTTATATAATGAAACTGTTTGGTATTATTTTTGTTTTTTATTTTTTTTTAAATGAATAAAATAAAAGTAAAAAAATAGGAAAAAAAAAGATTTTTAGAATCTATTTTTTATTTCATCCGAATGAGTATTCAAGATCTTCTCTACATAAAATCATTTTATTTTGGAAAATGATTTTGATATTCGTCACTGCTTTTTTATTTCTGTTATTGGTTTTAATTTCTTCAATTTTGAATAGTAATACTAAGCATTCCCTAAACTTTTCATTTTTGTAAAAATTGATTCCGTGTTTAGCAATTAGGTTTATATTGGGATATACTCCTTTCGTTCCAAAATTTTTGCACGGCTTGTATGTCGAAGTTGAGTTTGTTATGATTTAATACTATCCTTTGCAAAATTATTCTGAAAATATTAATGATAGATTAAACTGTTAACTTTAATCATGAAAAAAAATTGTAACATCATTAACAATAAAAATGCAACGTCTCAAAGTACCTCCCATTACCTCCCATTGTAAAATTATGAGACAGACCGATGGAAATATTAATAATAAATAATAATGATTTGACAATATTCGTAACCTGCTTTTTAATGATTAACCTTACATTCGTTACGTGTTAAGTGAAGCTATCTCAGTGAAATCTTTTCCTTTCTAACTTAAGATTAGAAAATCGTCTCCTTATATAAAAATAAAAATAAGATTCACATACACAACATCTCTTATCAATTTCTACATTCTACACTCTACTCAAAGCCTCTCAGGCATAAGCTCAACTTATATCTAAATGCCCTAAAAAAATCAACAAATGCTTTTGCTTACCGCTCCAACCAATCAAACAAAACCAGAGATCCATCACAGACAGTTCATACTAACATTTGCAATCCCGCCGCAGCCGCAGCATTTCCACCGTCGCTGTTGCCTGCTTGCTTGCGTTTTTCGACACCATATTCAACAGCAATCTAATCACAACACAACACAAAATGACACGAGACGAATCAAGCATCAATCGAATCAGTGAAGCGTCGAGATCGTGAAAATGTGGGAGGATTTTGGGGTGGAGAACAAATCAGAGGATGGGATCGAGGGATTCTAGGGCTACGGGATTTGGGGGAAATGGCAATGAGGGTATTCGGCTGGAGGTTTGTTCGATAGTTTTGCTCAAAGCCTAGAAAAACGACCTTCGATCTTGATTGGGTTTAACCCGTTGCAAGATTTTAGCGAAAATTCCCTGGGATAAAACATGATAAATAAATAATAAAAAGATCAACGAAAATATATTTACGTTGATGCAGGACGAAAGTTGAAAGATGTAGTATTTTTTTACCTGAGCATATTACATATTATACATCAATTTCAAAAAAAAAAAAAAAAAACACCGGATCCAATCACACATATCCAGTAGCATCTCTAAGACTATAATACAGACAACAACGAGAAAGCTTTGGAGGGCACGAGAAAGGAGAAAAATCTTTAATTAAAAAGTTGGTTATCATTTTATTGAATTGAATGCAACTAAATGAAAAAGCTGAATGAATCAATTCCTCTCTGAGTCCGATTCGATCATCAAAATCCTATCGTACCATTGTCGGCGATGGAGAACAAAAATAATCACGTCGAAAACAACACGAGGAGAATAACCGAAGACCTTTATTTGACGATCGACCAATGACGAAGGAAGATGAGAAGACGATCGAGAGAGGACAACTAATCCGTACGCCTGGAGAGATGAGGATTGGTGAGGGATGAGGAAGGCGACGCAGTCGTCAACGACGTGGAGGGATGCCTAAGAGGCGAGGCCCGGGTGGACAATATTGGCATTTTTAATAATCTGGGATCTGACCAGAAAATGAAATTTTCAAGTGGTATTTTACATGAATTTTTTCTAGATTTTATGTGTTTTAGAAGTTTTACGAAATATGATAATGAAATAGTATAGTTTTTGGGCTTTGAAAATATATATCATGATAGATTTAAATATAGGTGTGTCTATTCATAACAAAGATAAAAAAGTTTAGATATATTTACATAAAACCAACGATTGAGATTATAGCATGAAAAAGAGATACATCTTAAGACGAGAGTCTAACAATTAATAGACACAGATCATAAACTGAGGCATATCTTTTCATACATATCTTTCTTTATATTTTAATCTTAATTATTGATATATATTAGACACATCTAAATTTAAATGTGTCATATTTGTTTCCGTATCTTTTAGTGTGTGAGGTTTGTCATTGCAGGTGAGGGTGGAGTAGTGGATTAACTATATTGTATTGATTTACGGAGTAAAATTTTTTATGTTAAAAAATATTTTTCTGAACGATTAATGTTATATATTTTAATATAATCAAAAAATAAAAATATTATAAATAATATGAGATGGAAAGAATACTATCCTTGCACAATCAAAATTTATTTTATATAAATTTATATTTAAATATTAAACGTAATTTAAATTAGTACTACATCCGTCTCATAAAGAATACAACATATACGTATTTTGTATTATTTTATATTAATGAATATAAGTCTCGTTTTCATATCAAATCAGGTCTGATCGTCCCGTAATATCTATTATGTTGAAATACGTAATTTATACAATCATTGATATTTCATGATAAATTTATAAAAAACTGTGTTTGATCGTCGTTACATGTCTACCAAATTTTATATTGATACGCATGTCCAATCAAATGATTACCAAGCAAGAGAATATGTACTTTTATACGAGGTCCATCATGAGAGGGAATAATGCTAACGAAACTGATCCATTATGAGAGGCGGAAGACGCTTTAGCGAGTCTATATTACTATCTTGGCTTCAACTTCAGAAACTAGGATTCCGCTTGAACCACAATGGCGAACCCCCTATTCTGGGGTTCTCAACTGTGATAATTCCTCAGGTTTCAGTCATGCCATATCCCTGAAAAATGCATCTCAAGACTCAATCAGGCAATGCTCATTGTCTTAAACCCTAACCAACAATGAATGAAGTCCTTAAGTTTCTATACCCTGGTAATTATACCTCGTGTATCACGATACATCTTGACAATGCACACTGGCAACTAAACACTAAATATTTGATGGCAGGAGATGCATAGACATATACCTGAAGCACCTTAGCTTGTGGTAGATTCTTTGCAAACTCAACCATCTTCTCCTTCCCCAAAGGCGCGGCTCCAGAACCAACTTCTCTCAACGACGAAAGATCATACTTCGTCACCCCAGCTTGCTTCGTCAACTCGAGCATAATAGGAGGAACAACCCAAAGATGCGAAACCCTATACCTCTCCACGGCCCTCAACAGCATCTCCAACTCATACTTCCCCATGATCACAACCGTATTCCCTCTTTGCAACTGCGCATACAGAAGCACCACGAGCCCGAACACATGAAACAAAGGCAACACGATAAGCGTCACGTTATCATTCCGACCCTCAACATCCTGATCATCAACAATCATCAACCCTGCCGCTATGAAATTCCCATGAGTCAGAACAACCCCTTTGCTGTTCCCTATAGTCCCGGACGAATACAACAGTGCAGCAGTATCATCCTGCTTAATACTCACTTCCGGCAACTCCACCTCGCCGATCCCATCAACCCACTCATCGAAACACAGTACATCCCTCCCACACGGCATCTCATTATTTCCATCCCCTAGGATCAAACCCTGAATCCCAAGACCCTTCACCTTATCCCACAACTCCGCGACCGTGATCACCAATCTCGGCCTACAATCCTTAACCTGTTTCTCCACCTCATTAACAGTATAACTAGAATTCACAACCGCTCCAACAGAAATGATGCCAAAAAAAAACAAGGGAAACATAATCGAATTCGGCGCGAAAATAAGAACAAGATCACCCTTTTGGATGCCTAATCTTGAGAGCCCGTGGGAAACTTTTTCCACCATGGATTTGAAGTCGGTGAATGTGAGGGTTTTGGCTGAGAATGCATCAACGAGGGCTGATTTTTCAGGGTATGCGGAAAAGAGACCATCTTGAGAGGAAACAATGGGAAGTGAAGCAATTTATGTGTGATGGATGGGATAATGTTCTTTCGGTGCTCTTCAAACATGTATATATACTGTGATAAATTTTGTAAGAAATGGAATATTTTAGAGAAATGCGCTCTCTCTCGTTAAAATTGCAAATGTGTACATGCATAAATAATAAAATTATGTATATTATAACGACAAAAAGGAGCAATAGCAGAATCTATTTATGGACAGTGGCATATACAAGATCTCACTGTTTTAAAATTAAAAAAAAATAAAAATTTGAACTTGTTTTTACCTATTGCTGCCGCCCATAAACAATTTCTGCTGCTGTTTTATTTTTTCGATATTATAAATGTTTGCATGCATAAGCAATAAAATTATTCGTATTATGAATTGTTCGCGGGATGATTTAATATTGTTTATATAGAATTAGCATAAACCATTAATGATAGTTTAAGTTATGTATTTTTATCCTGACAAATAAAATAATTTTCTAACGTCATTAAAATGAATAACGAAACTTCTCAAAATATATGTTGAATATTGACGTGATGGTATAATGCTATAATTTTAATAAAACGGAAAGTATGTAGAAATGATGCAATGATAAGTGATGAGAAACCTCATAGACAAAACAAATTCTATGCGGTGTAAAAAAACGATATTCGTTAGATTTCTCATTATTCAAATCACATTTACATCAAATGGTGAAAGGCTATATTTTAAGCATCAATGCAAGTACTTTAGTTATATTAAGATTGTTGTTTTGTGATTTGTTTAAAACAATGCTTGGTCGGAGTGCAACGTCACTCAATGTTTATCTGGACAAATCATGTGCTTGCGATCTCCAAGATTTATCAAAGCATAATTAAAAATAGACCTTTAGAAGTTCCTAGCATTGATGTTAATATTCATGTACCATGTTTAACATGAGAATAGTGCGATGACACTAACAGTTTGCTAACAGAACTACATTTCAAGAATATAAATATGAGTTAGATCTATCAGACAAAACATATGTTAGCGGAACTCGTCAGGAGATCGGTTCAAGAGGGAGCTGCAAAGTTTAGGGAAAAGGAGTAACTCTCACATGATATGACAAGCGATCCAATTTTTTGGGGAGGTCCAAGAACTCAAAACTCATTGGATATCCAATTGTTTTACGGTGAGAGTCTATTGAGAATTATCGATTTAAACAATTCATTCGTTCTATAAGATATTTGATGGATTAAAGAGAATTTTTTTGGGATTTTCATGTAAAGAAAAAAATGAAAGGAAAAAGACAAAAATAGGTATCAATAAAATGTGGTCCATTTTGGACAAATGAAATTTTTGATAATATATGATAACCTGTATTAAATGTCATGATAATATTGTTGGGGATTTTGGTGACAAAGATTGGGAAACAAAATTGGTTTTGAACATTCATTGATTACTTCATCTCGACCTTCTCCTCTTTTCATAGAAATTCCAAATATGAAACTAAAATAGATATAACTATTTATTTTAATTTGATATCAAAAAATAATTTTGACATCAATTATGCAACTATTATTTCTATGTTTGATTAGATTTTAGAATAAAATGAGATCAATTTAAACTCAATTATGTATTTATTGATGAATTAATCCAATTTAAATATAAATAATTTAGAAAATAAATAAAATGTGACGTATCAACTATAATTACACTTATATTTAGTGTCAAATTTAAAATAAATCTAACTCAATTTTATTTTGACATCAATTTTATCTTATAATTGAAACTCTATTTTTATAATTTAATGTCAAAATATAAATATAACATCATATGATTGGACTTGTTTTTAATTCTACATTACATCTTTATAGAACAATACTGCTCCAAGATCTCATATATTTTGAGAAATTTTGTTGTTTCACGTAACAATCTACCTACGAGAAATTTCTTTTAACTCACAACAAAAAAATACAAGATCTTAAGCTATGAGTGGCCTGGTAGGATCCGAAGCCTGACGAGTGACAGCTCTAGCTTGCTTCGTGACTTGGTGCTCTTTGTCGCAAGGCTTAATACATTAGCAGTAGAGTAAATAACCGCCATCGACATGTTCAGTTGACTTAAATTAACTCTAACAGAAGAAACAAGAGATACTATCCATTAGCTAGATTATAGACAGATGTACCAAAAACTTCACTGTCTTTCGCCTCGGAGACAAAAGATTGATCAAGATACAGGCGTGGTTTTGTTCGTTTTTCATCTCAAAACATAATCCTCAGAACTACTGCAGGAGAGGAGATTGGATTTGCCAAGGCGGCGAAGATTCAGCAGTACAAAAACGAGCGCACGGTATGCAACTGCCATGACAAGTAACACCAGCAGATTTTCCCATTTTGCGTCAGGACTAGGAGAGATCTCATATGCGCTGTGCAATGCCTGGTAGCCGGAAATTGCCCTTACTTGACCGACTGCGTAGCTCGTTCCTATGTATTCGTTCTCTAGGAGTCCCTGGAACATAATCATGCATCAGAAACCCATTTACAACGCGGTGACTACCATAAATTGATGAAAAGCGAATAGCATGATGTATCCATTTCCTTCCAAGTAAATAACAGCAATTATTATCCAATACAGGCAAATTTCTGTACATGAAACAGATCATGAAGTCACGAGTGAGACCACAGAAGATTTGCTATATAAAAGTTACAGGATGAGGTCCAATTTCTATTAGATATCTAAGTCTGATTATCTATTAGGTGTTGAATATTAATTATCAATGTGGCTAAGTTTAGGATGGACGAATCCTTTCATGAGATTTACAGCCCCCTTTAAGTACCTTTTACATATCAAACTCGTCATGGAATGTGTGACAATCCAATATTGAACTTATAGCAGCGATCTAGAAGCGGGAAGCGAAGACTTGCCTGGATAGAGTATGTGTGGAAAGTAACATAGGATAAAGGATAAGTCCAAACAGGTTCAGGCAGATCCGACCGGATTCTGAAGTAACCACTCGAAAGCATCATGATCACCTGAGACAAACAAAACGCCAGTAGCAGGATACATTGCTCTACTTGAATAATATGAGGAGATCAATCATTACTAATTCCTGTGTGATTGCTCTATGCAAGCATCAAAAGGCTTGTTATTCCCCTCTCAACTTTACATCGCCGGGATATAAAAATTGCTGAACAAGTGAATACAAAGTGATTGTCGCTAACATTGCTCCAATGAAATCAATAATCACATATGCATGAGTATTAACAGACAGAAGAAAGCAAAGAAGTAGCAGGCAATTCCAACTTACGTGTATGCACACCAGTGTCAAGATACTCCAGAAAACATCTGGGGAGAAGCAAGCAACAAGTAGCATGAGACCTTCACAGGCCAGAAGGCACATAAAAAAGTTCAGCACGAAGTACATCAGCAGGCCGAACTCGTTCCGCAATCCAATGAGGAAATAGAAGACGACACTAGAGGAGACCGAAATGAGGAACAGAAAGGGGATGCTGGAAAAGAGTTGTCCAAGGAGGAAAACTAGTGCTCCTGAATGCCCGTTGTGTTCCTCACTAGCATAGATCTGCATAATGCAAGCACTCCGAGATTAGATTATACATATATGATCAAGGGATATCACAAGGCAAGAAATTCCAAATTGCAATTCAGCAGATTATTGCCTGAACTGAACATTATGCATATTGCCACGACGGAGGATGATTCTAAACAGACCTTGAAGTAAAATTTATGAAGCATATACCTTGATCTCTTTCGTGTGTGCTGGCACCCCAGTAATGCTAAGAAGTGATGCAAATGACACAAACACGAATATTGCCGCAACTCTGGTCTGCAGGGGAACAAAAACCAAGCAAGATGTCAATGAAATCCCTGAACCATAAAGAATACCTGACATTAAAATTCACAACTTTTGTAGAATTCTAAGATGAAGCACAGCTAACTCCTATACATAGGCATCTAGGATAAACATTATCCAGCATCTAATGGTGGAGCTTACCACAACAGAAGACAAGGAATGTCCTAAGCCTGCAAATACGGTGCCAATGCAAATTGCCAAGGCCATGTAAAGGACCAGCCGGAGCCAGAAGTATTTCCATTCCCTAGACATGATTAACAGTGACCTCCAAGTCAACACAGCAACTCGAGTAAGGCCATTAGCTTTCCCTTTGCTCTTAAGAATAGGACCCTCCTGAAGATAAAAATAGAAGCAAACAAATGAAAATTAAGATAAGCCCATGAGGTAATATATGGAGACCTTCTCTATTAATAAAAAAAAAAAAGAGAAATAAATGATTTACCCTTTCTGTAAGTTTTAGTATCGTTGTCTCAACTGAAGAAGCATCAGGTGATGACTTATAGGTTTCTTCAAGTGTACGAATAGCAACGGCAGTGTCCATATTTACGGATGACAAATCCCCCTGATCATCCTGTTGATAACAACAATCTATATAAATATTTATTGAACTGAATCAGCATGCAAAAGCAGTTTGATTTCCATTCACAAAAAAACATACAAAACAATAACCATCCTATATTAAAGTAATCCACAGATAGTCTAGTAGTAGAACACAAGCTCTATTGCTGTAAATTTACCTGTATGTTCTTACACATTGCAATTATCCTGTCAAAGTCTGTATTAATGGCTCGCAAGAAGTGGTCTGATGGACTTTGCATGATCGGACAGGGGAAGCCGGCATTAGAAAAGTGCTTCACAAACAAGCAACATGCAATTTGTTAGATACATATAATGTTAGGTAACCAAATTAATTCAGGAAAACAACAATTACAGAACATTTAGTTTTGTCATTCCAGTGATACGTCAATTAGTTATTGATCGCATAGTGGTTAGATGAATATGCAGAAGCCGAGAGCTCTGATGCCTTTATGGGGAGTATACAGGGGACTAGTTTATAGAAATACGATCTTTGCTGTTTGATTTGCCTTTGAAAAATGAGATCATGAGCAAAGGAGGTACTTGATCATTTCAAAGTTGTATACCTGCAGGCATGCCAATGTTTCGCCAAAAAAGAGAGTGTTTCCGTTCGAGAGTAGACAAATACGATCAAATAGGCCAAATACTTCAGTGCTGCTTTGGTAAATCGTGAATATCAGAGTGCAACCCGTGCTAGCAATTTTCTTCAATGTCACCATCATAAGGAGTGCAGAGACACTGAAACATGAAGAGACATATCTCAGACATGTGCTAAAAGTTTTTAAACGCACAACACTAAAATTCTGATTCTTAACTTCGTGCAACCAATCAAATTATTTAATCATTGAGGTACAACAATACGACATGTTAAAATGCTTTTCTATGAGAATATTACCAGAGCATACCCAAGTCTTTTATTCTTTTGAGATGCCTGCAAAGTATATGGCACGAATGCTTCGTATCTTGTGCATAATTCTAAATCTCAGGCTTCATCTTTGCATAGTCAGTTCTCCATACAACAACTTATTTTACATCGACTCTTTTGATTTAATGCTCGTCTGCTACACATGACCCTCATGACAAAAGTATCCTTCGACATAATAGCAAAGATACAATTTCCTAGACAGGAATGCATAGAAGGTAAAAGATTGCTGGAATGTGGATCAAAATTATGTTACCGTAATTGCCGGAATGTGCATCTGTTAGAGGTTTGTTTACTTATTTGCCACTCGATAAAACTCAATGACAAAATGAATTGAATCGTCTGCATTGATCTCGACAATCCACAGGGAAATTTTAAATAGACAAGAGAAGGTAGTTACCTGTCTAGATGATAGAGGGGTTCATCTACAAATAAGACATGCGGTCTCATCACTAGCTCCCTCGCAATGCTGACACGCCGTCTTTCACCACTACGAAGACCCTTCAACGAACAGTGGCCACCAATGAGTTTATTGGCATAATCACCCAGAGACATGGCATGGATGGCATCCTCTACTACTCCGTTCTTTTGACAAAAGAATCCAGGAAGTTGAAGCAATGCAGAATAGTAAAGATATTCCCGAACCGTCAAGGATCCAATCAGTATAGTTTCCCTTTCAACATATCCCTGCATATTTCAATGAAACGCATTACAAATTTTCCAAAATAAGAATAAAAATTATGCAAAATCTGATGGATCCTCGACACTCAAAACCAGTAACTTACATAGGAACCGTATGGCAAGCGGGATTTCACACCATTTACAAACACTTCTCCGTACATTCTAGCTGAACGTGGCAACCTTCCTAAGTAAAGGAGAAAATAAGAGAAAGTCAAACACTAAACCACAAAACACGAAGAAGCCACTGATAATCAAACTTGACAAGCAAAACAGGGAGCTCCCAACCTGCAAGAGCCCTAAGCAATGTGGACTTTCCTGATTTGGCAGGTCCCATGATCACCGTCATAGTTCCAGGAAGTGCATAACCCGTCGAACTTTTCAATACTTTTTCAGAATACTTCCGCTTACCCTTTATCCTAACACTCAAATCTTTCCACACAACTGAAGCCCCAGAAACCCTCCCAATACCCTCAGGCAACACGGGGGATGGCAAAGACCCACTATTCATCTTCGAGAAAGAAGGCGAGCCAGGGGTCGTGGCAGCATTGATAGAGTCGCCTCCCTCGTCGACCCTCAGATCAACATCAGTGTCCTCCCACTCCGGTGAGTCCTCAAACGATATAGGCTGCCTTAATGATCCCGGTTTTCTCAGGTAGAAGAAGTTGCTTTTAGGCACTCTATTGGCAGGACTACTAGCAGAGGACGACGAAGACCTGTAGTTTTCCGATTGCAACTGTATCTCTTCCATTTCGAAGCCCGCCATTCCCAAAACACTAAACTACAATCACTCAACTATCTCACCACAATTCCCATCACCACACCCTCCAAATCTCAATCTCCATTGAATAGCACCCATTCCATGTAAGATAAACCCTAATCCCCAAAACCCACCAACTCTCAAGAAACAACACACCTACACCACAATGAAGCTTCAATCACTTCTTGCAAGTGAAAACATCAAATACCCATCTCAAGAAACCCAGAAAAAAAAACACACACCTGAAGCAATTAAAGGAGCAAAACAACCCAAGAAGCAAAAAGAACTTCAAATGCAAGAAGTGACCAAATGGTGAAAACCCAAGAACCCATTATTGCAAGAAACAAGGACCCATCAAACTATTCACTTGATGAGACGCAAACAAGAAATTAGAAATGGAAATGCTTGAAACACCAAGTACAAATCCTACTTCCCTAAATGGAAACACTTGAAGCAATAACAACAGTACAAGAAATGAATGGAAATGGTTTAGGTTTTTACCTTGGTTGGTGGATCTGAAGAAGAGTTTGAGAGTGAGTTGAGTTGAGTTGAAAGTGAGTGAGTGAGAGACAGGAGAAGGGGAACGAGAGATTGTGGGGAGACACAATACAACAGCTGTGGTTTGGTGTTTTGTCTCTTTTCATCTTCTCTTTTTCACTCTTTTTCTTGCTCTTTTTCACTATTTGATGTCTAAAGTTACCTGTTTGGTCTTGTACAAAGACAGAATAAAGTAACGTTTGTGTCTTATAAATCTTAGGAAGATAGGGAGGGATCGAACTTATATGTAATCAAAGGCATTTGTACGTAATGTTTTTTTCTTGGAGATAAATGCTCAATCAGTCTCATATATAAAATAAACACTCAATATTCTGATCAATGTTCAACACGCATTTTGGACTTATTTTCATCGTGAATCAATTAATACAAGGAGTTACAAATGAACATAAACCTTAAACCTCAAGGTTTGGTATACATAATAACTAATCCCATTAATCTCATATTTTGATAATAAAAAAACATTTCTAATACATTCATTATCAATTTCATCTTTTCATATAATATTGTTAATCATATCTATCAAATAAGTATTTAAACATCACTATAAAACCGTTATCTACCGTGCTACACCCACTCGAGGTTGCTTGCCGTGGCCACTGTCATTGACTGTCGACTGTGGTCCGATGCATAAAAAGACATAGTTGAATTATAATGTCATGATTCTATTTGTATTACACGTAACTCAATCAAAAAATAAAATTGAATAACTAATCCTAATTATAATAATGGTACGAGTATATCTTTTCCCATTTGAGGCTACAACATTCATTATTATGAATGAATATCGACTTGAATTTAAGGGGAAAAAGATCACATCATTTCTCAACGCTCATCATGATTCGTCATGTGAGATTGTCCCAAATCATGACTTCTCATGCTCAAAAGGTATGCCAAACAACTCAAACCGATCTTTTTCATCAACGATTGCAATCAAAGTTATGTTCTTTTTGCATTATTTTTGTCAATTGCTTTAGATTTTTGTTTTTGTTTTGGGGTATAGGATGTTATCAATCCTTGGCAGAACTTGTATCAAACAATGATAAGTCTAAATTCTACTAGGACTTCAAAATTTGAGCATTTTAGTATAAAGGGTCTTTGTTAATTCACTTATTCTGCTTGTCTAGGGTTGGAATTGGATCATGATGCAAACTGGCTGATGTTTTTCCATTTGGGTTTATATAGTCATTCTGTATTGTGTATGTTGATAATAGTTGACACAAATCGGGTAGGTCGAAAACATTATAGATGCATATATATATATATATATTGTTTTGGATCACTCTATTAATCTGTCGATTGGTTTTGAGATGGAACGTTTTAATAATGTGGATTGTTATTTGTGGCCTAAATTTGAAGGACTTTTCTTGGGAACGGAATCTGGGAATGAGTATCCTGGTATGTTGAACACAATGTCAGTGGAAGAACCCAATAGATTCGAGTAGAAACACAACGCTCAGGAATTTTTCATGTTGGCAACATCGTATGTTGGTGCTCCCTTATGCAAGGATACGCTTGATCCAATAATATCATCTCGATAGGCTTAGGATGAGGCCTACCTTTTTAGGATTGGTACATGGACTCGTGTTTTTCTTCCCAGAGTTAAGCAGAAGCGACGAGTCCTGTCGAAGGTTAGCCGAGGATAACGGTGAAGTGTGGGAAATAGCATAGAATAAGGCATTTCAGGAAATCAAATGAGCAAATCCTGGAACTGCCTTGTGGTCTCTCAGCACATCTTGATTCGAACACCCATCCGTCGGATTCAAACTGAGGCAGGTCATTTTACTAGAATTTTTGTATCGATGTATGTATTGATGCAGTTGATCATTGGAATGCTGTGGAACTTTTTCTCTATAGTGCCTCTATCCGCTACAGCGTATGGTGTGCTATTCTTAGCGCTGAAATCCATCAAATTGTATTGTGCTTTTTGGCTCCATGATATTTACAGGTCATGAATGGTTTGAAGTAGAGAGGAAGGCGTAATTATAACTTTCAGGCATAGATATGACCATCTTTTGATGATCCAATCCAACAAAACCGCAATCATACAGTACTGAAACTAAGAGGAGATAACATTCTTTCTTTCTTTCTCCGTGTTTTACAGGAAATTTATGGACATAAAAGCTTGAGCACTAAACCGACGCATAGGGCGGAGAAGCATTTGGCGGGGTTGGTGCTGAAGCAACGCGCCTGCCACGCTCAGACCGGCCACTCTCCGCAAACTTGATGCTGTTTTGATGCAACCCCTTGCTCTTCTCATCCTCGTCATACTCGGAAGTGTAATAGCTTTCTTCGGTCGCAGACTTCGAGGGTGGAAAGAACATGCTTCCCCACTGAGGAAAGTGCACCAACATCACAGGGAGAGTGCAAACCATTGTCATGATTCCCATATAAGCGAGTCCTATCTCAATTGAGAACGCAGGTGTCATGAAAAACATGAGCTGGGTGAGTCAGAACCGAAATTTCCACCAGCACCTGAAAGGCCAGAAATCACACCCAAGGAGCGGCGAGATATGAAGGGCACGATACCAAAGGTTGCTCCACAGGCGGCTTGAGCTCCGAGCGAGAAGAGGACCAGGACGATAATACTGTAGGGAGAGTGTTCGCTCGCCCCAGCCACATACAGAAGATGCCGCCTAAGGTTTGGAAGATCCAAAGCGTCCACAACCTGCCCCTCATGCCACATACGCAGGCACTCCAATCAGAAGCGAGTCCACCGAATGGACGAGAGAATATGTTTGCCATGCCGAAGCTCGCTGCAATTATTCCTTCTCTCTGGAGCTGAAGATTAAACCTGCAGCAAAGACGGGATCAGGTAACTTAAATGATATTTCTCATAATATGGGAAAGTGGCAAAGAATGCGACCGGATTCAACCTGTCATAGAAGTATTCGGCGATGACGTTATCAGTTGTCAGCTCAACACCAAGTGAGTAGGCGATATAAGAGAACAAAGACCCATGCCCTGTAGTTTGTGATAGCATACCAAAGTACCTGGCATCGTGTTGATAATTGTTAGTGAAAAAAGAGTGAATGATCATTTGAAGATCCCATCGTTTGTCTAATGCCTATGTGATTCATGTCACGACAGTTGCGAAGAGAATTAGAGATATAGACAACATTGAAGAGCTTACTCTAGAGAATTTGCCTTAGGTAATATCGTCGTTCTTCTGAAGTACAGCGCGGTTACCATCGGGCAAGTCTTGGCCAAGGGTCAACACGAGAATTCCCATGACAACGTGAAGATCCCTGGGATAAAGAAGGCGATCCTCCAGGCTGTGAACGGTGTCGAATCTGTTTACGAATTATCTCATAAAGGATGGGCATCAGCAGTTGAGTTGCCCCACCGCCTACATTGCCCCATCCGGCTGCTTTCCCGTTCACTACACCGATGATCTGACCGTTGAACATAGTGCTCATCCAGTACTGGCAGGACACAAAAGTTGCAAGGGAGAAGCCGATCATGAACCCCATGGTTATGTAGCCATGGCAGAGGAGATCAGTGACATACAGAAGACGGTTGGGGCTGCTAACATAACCAGGAAGGCGCAGGCACAGCGAGGACTCAGCAGGTCACACAGTGTACCCATTACTAGCCGGCATCAATATACTTCTGATTATTGTGATTAAAATGATTTGTATCGTTATGTCGCATTATATCATCCTTAGATCTTAGCCGGATAATATGCTTCCTGACACAGACGACAATGTGCTTGGTATTTATACGAGCATACGAAGTTAAAATTTGTAAGATCATACCAGTTGATTAATTTTAGTTGACTTAGGAATCAAATGGTTGGATTTGCCGCATCACTGTGAGTAAAAGGTTGAGGGCCCCGTGGTATATCCCAAACGTTTAGTCACCTTTGGGAGTATCTTTGAGCTGCTTGAACTTATTCAGTTATCTGGAACCTTCATTTGTTAAGCCAAACCCTTTCGCTGTTCTACGGCTACAGTAGGCGATCCTAAAGCTTCACATCTCAATATCAACCGAAGATCAAATCGAACTCCTACGATGCAGTAAAAGTTCAGAACAAATTCCTGCATTTCTGCAGGATGGCTCGATGGAATCATTTATTCATTATACACAACAGATAGGATGGAAAGCTAATGACGGTAACCAAGTAATATCGATTCTCTAGTCATACATCGATATCTACTAGCGGATTTAGCATCAATACATCTGTATGGTACAATTAAAACATATGTGCTATCACAGATTACAATACTTGGGCGACAAAAAACACCAAGGAAGCCAACAGGCTAATGCTATTTAGCAGCACGATATCAGCGCCGTGTTTCCACATAAAACTGACTTCACAATAAATCTAACCAATAGGGTAGGCGGATGCTGTAGTTAGGCACTAGTTCCCCTTCTAGGGACTGGCTTGTAAAGGACCACGGTAACGAACTTTGACCGAAACCGATGAGTGAACCCGAGAGCCACGACAGGACGGGAGGCATCCCTGTTTTCGATGTAAAGATGGTTGAGGATCGAACTTTGCGGAAGGGGCAAGGTTCCTGCAGCATCGCTGCTTGCAGGGCAGCTTAACAAGGTGTGCTGCAAGTGAGGGGGGACAGTAGGCGGCTCACGTGCCTCATCTTCAAGTCCAAGGTGCGGATTGCAGTAACTTGAGTCCGGAGAATTGGAGACTTCAAAGCCAACCATCGTCACTCCTTCCTGCAAGAAGACTATGGTTAGGAGGATGTTTGATTCGGTAACAAAGCGAGGGATTAGATTTCTGCTTACTTGATCTTGGGAATATGGGTTGCTCATATTGATGAAAGAATTATTCTTCTGAGTCAGATAGCATCAACCTGAAAGGGATTTTGTCCAGAAGTTCCTGAACAAAACGATTCTGCACTTGTTAAGTATCTGATGGACGCAGCCTGACATAAGCATAGAACCATGCAAAGCACACATCAAAGTGACCATCAAAATTGTATACGGCTATCTTTGTTGTCATTATTTTTGCAAATACTTGACTAAGGCTCTTTATGCACCAACACAAGGTACTTCACCTCCACCAAGGTAGATATTAAAAGATTTGCGGGCTCTATGCCAAGATTTGCAAAGAATGCATCAGGACATGGTTAGAGGGAACATCATTTCAATGGCTAACAAATAACTCATGCATCAAAATACAACACTACCTCAGTCTTTCCTGTGCATGTGCTTCTGAATGAGTTGTAGAGAGAAAGACAAACGGCAAAGCTATCGTTGCAATCAAAATGCTGCCGCTGAAAATGTGCTAAAGGGAGAAATATGAGTATGGTGGGAATACTCAATCATCCTATAATAGCATCTTATCAATCTAGTTAGTTTCTTGCGTATATAGAATGACTTAACTTTTGCACGTACGGGTAGAAAATGAACATGAAGTTCGTGCGTCTTTTTTAGTGGGGATATACATGGGATGGGTCCAAGTTAAGAAACGCAAGATAAAAGAAACCAAAATCAGGGGGGGGGGGGGAATATGACTTTCCTAATTTCAGGAGAAAAAGTAGTTAAAATCCCATGCTTAAGAAGTCAATCTTGTTTGGTTCTCTCCTTCCAGAAACAGCACATATAGGAGATTGAAAGGATATCTCCCATAATGCAGAACCTCTAAGAGGTCTGTTTATTCCAGAACTGTATAAAATATAAAACAACAATGAATTTCCATAATAGTACAGAATACAAACAAGAAATGGATTCCATACAGAGCCATATGGATCAGGAGAATGGCCAGTTCACAGAATAAGACAGTAACTTCATGTATTCATCTTTCTTTTGCAATTCTCAACAAGACGAGCTCTCAATAAGATAGTTCCATTTTGTCTTTCCCAATACTCAGTATATGCAGTATCTATGACGAAACCATAACCTAGATATACCCAAGAAATAAGAAGCAACTATGGAGAAATTCCATTTATGAAGTGAACATACTCAGCATTAGTGCTTCTAACACACAACATGGAAGGTTGAAACGGATGCTAGAATGAGCAGGAGGACATGCACATTTTCAAGAAATCCTCAGCTCCCAAGTAATGTTACTCAAGTTTCACAGACTTTCCTTAATTATTTTCCCAAATACGAAAGATGATCATCCATGAAACTTCCAACCTTTTACATCTCCTATTGGCATTCTTATTCACAAGTCCATGCGTAACTCAAGCTTACAACCTCCAAAAATCCACATATAGACGATGGAATTCAAAAGAGCAAAAAACAAAATCCAACCTTACGCAACAAAGAAACCAAGCAGCAACAGATCTACTTCTCTTCAATCGAACAAAGCAACAAAAGGTCGAAACAAAATTTCTCATCGATCTCACCTCGGAAACAGACAATCCAATGGCACATGATACCTCCTTTCTCGAAATCTAATCGCTTTGTTCAAATCATAACGTAGCTAAAATTTTCAATCTTGATTCATCCATTCCCTCGACGCCTAACTATTCCTTTCCTTTGCCCTTAGCAACACTAAAATTCCAGCAAAACAAACTTCATCACGCGTATATATCAAAGCAAAATTCACCCGCTCTTCCTAATAGTCTCCTCTCTCATCCTCAAAACTCAAATCTCCCTTTGCATGATCCATTCCCAAACACCACAAATCCAACAATGTACATTCATCCAACAGATCAGCTCCCTTTCCTTACAAATCTCAACGCAACATCACAAACTCCATACAAAAAACAAAGAACTAAACAAACTCTCTCCCCTCACAGTACCAAAAATCAAATCCACAAATCCAATCCAACACAAACACATCAAAAATCACAAATCCGAACCAAAATCCAAACAATTCACACACTACATCATACATCACAGCTTCCAGATCGAAAAATCAAGAGAAACTCAAAATCCACAAAAGCCGGAATCTATGGGGCAGAAACGTACCAGCAATACTGTACGGAAGAGAAGCCAATCGCCTCCGCCAGCGCCACCGCGTTTTGTGGAGAAATTCGCCGCCGCCGCCGACGAAGAAGAGGAGTCGTCGGAGTGGGACGGCGCCGTTTTTGGGGTCCTGAGAAAGCGGAGCCGTCAATGGAAAAGGAATGGCGAGGAAAGGTGTGGGGTCGAGCGGGATTTCTTGGGCCACATGAGGAGGAATAATGTGGGCCGACCAAAGAAGGCTGGTGGGAGTTATTGGCTGAGGCCCAATTTTGAGGCCCAATGGGTTCTAGCAAGTGACAATGAGATCATGTTTTCTGGTTCCATCTGATGTGATGATTGTGCTGCACTCTGTATTTTAAACTCGATTTAGAGTGTCATTCGCGATTCGTGTACTGTCTTAACCTCGTAAATGATCAATTATTTATGAATTGATGGTCTATATTCAATGTTAATCATACATAAGAAAAAACAAATATTATTAAAATAATTTTTAAATTATTGAGATGTTTGATAATATATTCAAATATTTCTCATAAAGTATGATCATATCCATTATGTAGATAGAACCCCAATTGTTGTAAGCTTGTAGCCACCCTTGTTTATTTAAAATCAGCCTAATTTTTTTTAGCTCTTGTCCCCCTCACATGAATAAAAATTAATTAATTTTATGTTTTTTTAAAAATAAAAATAAAAAATTCTTTGAGGGGACAACAACCATTACTCTCTTTTTTCGATTATATTTACACTCGTTCTTCCTTCATATGCATTTCGTCTTTAATTTCTTCGTTTCATAAGAATAAGTCCAATACACCGTGCAAATGGATTGTTATAGCTAAATTTAACGATAGCTTCAAAAAAAGTCACTCCAATGGTTAGTTTTTTCATTGCTAAACTTTGGCTTTGGAGAAATAGGTTTCCATTTTTGGCATTGAAAATAGAATTCACTATTTTATGCCAATTCAATAAACTACGAGTGAAACCCAGAAGGTAAAATACACAAAATTGACAAGCATACGTGAAATATTTTTAATCATGATCCACCCAAAATGCTGAGTGTATATTATCAAGAGATTATTTTTTTTGAACTTATTTACCAATAGATCATAGAAAAGATTTTTTTACTATATGATTTCTTTTTTAAAAATACAATTATGATTATTTGCTTATAACAATCAATTCATATCAGATTGATTACATAATTATCCTTAAAAATATTTGATTGTCTCCTTGTACCCACATTCTTGCCTTTTTTTCAATGATCTTCTTTACACATTATGAAAATCGTTGTTTCTAATGTTCAGTTACAAATACTAAACCATTCAAAAAGGATTTCAATCTTGTAAACTCTATTTTTTAATCGATCATCCTCCTCCATTTGCAACTAATTCACAAGCTATTTACAATCCATTTTTTTTTCTCTCTCTCTGTTTTTTTTTTCTAAATCAAATCGTTCTCCACTATAATTCTTATTATGGCCAATGATTTCGTCCTAAACTTGTGCACGTTGCAATGTGGATCGTCATCATCGAATTCATGTACAGTGAGTTATTCGACGAATTTTTTGGATAAAATGAATGACGCACTAAAGCATAACAATGACGAATTGTTTGCTTTGACAATGACGACAATGACATATCTCTCGACTAAGAGGAGTATTATCTTTTCGTGATGCACTATTCTGTTCGATGGATGTGTATTTGTTTCTATGGATGCATTGTATTTAAAGAAGGACGCACTGTACTATAAAAAGTTATCCCATCCGATAAGTATATTGTTCGTTTCAATGGATGTACTATTTTGCAAAAGATGACCTTAAGGGGACTACTACGTAATATCCACCCCAACGATATACTGTCGACTTGAACGATGAACGTATTGTTCACTCTGACGATATATTTTTGGTTTCAACGATTGTAATTATTATTGTGTAATTGATTGATAAATATTCTTTTTCTAAATGAAAAGATGTGAAATTTAAACATATTGATTGAATGGTAAAAATATATATTTTATATGACCTATTGGTATATAAGTTTCAAAAAAATAATCTACTGATAATTCTCTCAAATGCTAATATAGCATGATATCTATAATGTTCTAATTTTTCTGACCTTTACATAAGAATCCACGTGACATTACTACCACTGGGGACCATTGTCATAGTCAGACATATTCATCATATCCTGTCTTAGCCATACAAATTAAGCTAAATTCACTTATACATCATTAGTTTATAAATTTTTATTGCACTCAATCTTAACTCACAATATCACCTTTACAGCGGAATTTACATCTTTTTACAAGATAAAAATATTTTTCACGCATACGTTACATATAGCATCAAATCTTAGGTCACATTTTTCATTCAAGTTCTGCTCCTGTAACAAAGAAAAAAGGAAAGACATAGAAGATAGTGGCCGTGAGGTATAGGAGCTTAATAACATATCGACCCCTTTCCCAAGGGAAGCATGAGTGAAAGTAAGTAAGAAAAGATGATCATTTATATCATACAGTCCTTTACTCTAGAATTAAAGCATCAGTCAAATAAAGCAGATTAAACGCATAGATCATTTACTCCAGTATATAAGAACAAACACATTATTCAGACAGCACAGATTCATCAAGCATCGAACCAAAATCCACCACCGAACCAAACATACTTCTCCCTCTCAAACCCTAGTCATTTATACATTCATGCATATTTCATCTCGTGAATATTCCAAATATGTTATTGGGAGGAGCATATTATACTCACACACCCTTTCTAATATGAGAGTCAATACCTCTAAATCAAACAAATTGAGACAAAGACATTGTGTCACGACAGGTCCCCAATTCAAGTTTTAAGCACTATTGCACTCATCAGCTCACTCAAGATTATGTTACACTTATCATTATTTCAATCACACAGAGATGATAGATAATAGATATCCTCAATGTTATAATTGGACCCTTGACAAGACTTATTCAATTTCATAAGTAAGCCCTCTTCAACTTTAACAAAGGGATATCCACAATAGGGGATCAGTCAAACCACAGTCTATGGTCTTCTACAGTAAGATACCCTCATACTTTAACAGGATCGATGAAAGAATATCACCAACAAATCACTGTATAATACAAACGACAGACTCAATACTCTTTGTGTTTTTAACCACCGAGTAATCTCACCAATTATGGATTTACATTCATTTCATACATTCACCTTTATTATACCAGCACACAAGACATAACACACACCACACAACAACAATCTGCAACAATCAATATTTAGCGCACAACACACGGCAGTTACAATCAGTATTTTACGTCATTCATATTTAGTGATTACGTTCAAAGATTCAAATGTATATTACTATATCGTGAGTATAATAATATGCATCGTCACACACAATACATCTAAACGTTATCTTTTTACACCGTTTTCCACACACACGTGCTCGACTTTTTCTTTATATCTAACCGAGCACTGTCTTCAGCTCCCATATTAGAATTCATATATTAATACATTCTCTTGTGAATATTTGCTCACGTTGTAGAGTTAAATATATTTTTTCGTAGCTTATGAAAAATTATCATATTAATATTATGAGATGATGTTGACTTTTGTATAAGTCATTGATACTTATTTTGATTGTTTATGATGATGAATTTATATATTGAATATCATTAGAGATATTTGTAAATATTTGGAGTTATTTTGGGGTTAAAGTGATCATTTTTTACCGAGAAGGTTCTCAGACGGCATCCCGATATCTGGGACGGGCATCCCGACCTCTGGAACGGGTGTCTCGGTCTCTGAAACGAGCTTTCCGACCTCTGGAATGGGTGTCCTACATTCTGTCCAACATGATCCTTAGACGTATTTAAATCTATAACTTCTTGTATACAATTCCAAAAATTATTCAGTAAAATTTGACACAAAGTAGACTTCATAATCTTTTCAAGAATTTAAATTTTCCATCTTAAATTTAATCAATAATAGCAGTTAATTAGTTCAAAATTTTATTTTCTTCTAATTCAAATAGTTTGATCTTATTTCATTAATTAACTCATAACTCTCTACATATAATATTAAATAATTATTTATGAACTATTTTGCACAGTATACTTTCATATATTTTCAGTGATATGAGCCTTGTCTTATAAAACCTGCTATATAATTTAATATTATGTCATAAAGTCATCCTTGTAACAAGTTTTTTACAGGTTGATCTATCCATACATTTTAATTTATTTCTTAAGATTTACAACTCTGAATCTTGATTTATTAACTTCATTAAAAACTAGACATGTGAACATTCAACATATATTAATATCAAAATTTATCAAAAAGTACATAATTTATCACGAATTTTTTAATCAAGATGATCATATTCTTTTTATAATGGTGTAGGATCTTTGTCGTACTCATCTTACCACCTAGCTTCTTCTCTTCTTCTCAAACTTCTATTTCTTCTTTTCTTTTACTTAACTCTAATCTTGCATGATAAGAAGTATTTTTTTTAATGTTTGTAAGATATTTTCAAGAAGAAATTAAATCAATTAAAATAATTTAAGTGTATAATTAATGAGTATTTAATGAATATTAATTTAATTTAGATGGATTAAAAATTGACATAAAGAAAAATAAGTGTCAAAATTAGGTTTAGATCATTTTTGTATAAATATGGTATTTTTATATTAAGATCGTATTTTTCTATATTTGCATATTAGGGTTATATTTCATTCATATTTTGTATTTTTTTATTATATCATCAAACAAGTCTTTTAACCCCGTAAAATAAATTAAAATGTACTATAATTCACGGATTCTTATCTTATTTTTGTCATAATTTTGATAAACGGATTTTGTAAACCCGTTGTATAAATTAGGACGTTCAGTAATATATTGATTTTGTCATTATTTAAAAAAAAATTATTTTAAAATTTTCAAATTTTTACAATATGATTGGTGGAGCATAACTTAATTCTAACAAATTTTAACTATTTATTTTGAAAATATGATTATATTTATGAAAAAATGACACAATGCATTGGCGTTGGTCTGATGTGTCGGATGAACAAAAAAGAGAAAAAAATGGGAGAATATAAATTTACTGACAACTGGCATATTCGTTGTACTTTCGTTTAATATGAGCAATCTGAGATATTTGAAAAGTCAGAACTCAATTCTACGCCATATAATTCACTTGGCCACGCCGAAGATCTAGACGGAACCAAAGGGATGTCAGCAAGGATTTTCAATTTATTTATTTATTTAATAATTCTCTTCCATGATTGAGTTAAATATACGGTATTTATTTTATTCACGTTATCAGCCCAAAAAGTACAAAGGTTTGATCAATCGATTTTGAGGAAAAATTTGACTGACATAATGAAATGATTATACATTAATTTACATAAACTTATCGTGAAATATTATTCCTAATATGAGTTTTGTAACTTTCATTTGATATTGTTCGTAAGACGATTAAATATTGTTTGATATGAAAACCAAATGTATTAAAATACGTGTTTAATAATAGTTTTTTTGAAAATGCGGACAAAAGGAATAACACATTTTCAAATAACTGTTTATGTGTTAGTTATGAAAGCTTATAATAGTATGTTGATGTGAAACTACACGTTATTCTTGGTATGAGATGTATAAACTATTGCTGTATTATATACTGTATAAGCATGACACATGCAATGGAATGTGTATGATTATAAAAAAAAATAATGCATTCTGATTTGAACTAAGATATGATAACCTTCGATCTAATGATTGAATCGAGCTTATTTAAAACACACATTTTCAAATACGAAGAAGACAAAACAGATGCAGCTGCCGTTAATAATTGAATTTGAATTTCAATCATTATTTTACAAATTCTAACTTAGCACCAGTCGCTGTTGCTTCACAAAGCCGTTTCAAATAAGTAATATTCGCGTTTTTTTGTGAATGTTAGTATATTATTATGTAGATGTGAAACCACATATTATTCATGGTAAAATGTGCACATGACTATTATTATTATATGAGCAGTAGAATGTGAATGTTTCTTATAATTTATGTTTTGGGACTCGGATTCATGCATAAAATGACCTACATGTGTTCTGGTGTCATCTTGTAAATGATTAAGAACCAATACTTACACTAGTATCTCTAACAAAAACAATTATTGAGGTTTATTTTGGTTTCAGAGCTTATGTGTTCCATCAGAAAATAAATATTTTATGCATGTTTACCTTCCCATCATCCCGCGCCTATATAAACGTTGAATGAGGCAAAGCACAAGTGCAGAACAAGAACAAGAAGTAGAAAGTAGCAAGTAAACTATAAATATACAAAGTCGAGGAGGCAAAATGATTGTATAAGAATATTATCAGATCAAGGATAGTGATCATGAAAATGCTATGGTTTCTGATTTTACAAATGTCATCTCTTTCCATGGCCGTTCATGGAAACATCAATACCATTCATTGGGTTGTAAGTATACCTTATCTTTTCACCATGGCCATCGTTTTTTTGTTCTGCTTGTGTGCAAGCCTGAGTTCTTGCATGATTTCACCGGCACCGTTCTGTAAATTTAATATGATAGTCCGATACACATGGATATCCGATCCATGAATATGGCCATTTGCTGAAGTCGAACATATTAAATAAAAAATTGTTGGGTGCTGAGCTGGTGGTGAGTCCGTCAGCGAAATTGGTTTAAAAGGTCCTCCGGATTTGCGGGATATTCGGTTGATCAAAGGAAAATCCTTCGTAATTTCTTTTTTAAAAAAACATATTAAAGCAATTGCGTTATCTGTATCATATCGCTCTTTCCAGGTGCAAGAGACTTCGTATACAAGATTATGCAGCACGAAGAACATCTTGACAGTGAACGGGGAATTTCCAGGACCAGCACTTCATCTGCGCAGGGGAGAGACGGTCTACGTCAAGGTTCGCAACCAGGGACCTTATAATGTCACCATTCACTGGTAATCATTTTATTTCTTTTCATAACTTCAAGTACTTCAAATTATAATACATTGAGATGGTGATGATGATCCATACACATATGCGTGCATGCATCGCCTGTGTATGCAGGCATGGAGTGAAGCAACCAAGGAACCCATGGTCAGACGGACCAGAGTACGTAACACAATGCCCAATTAAACCAGGAGCCAACTTCACCTACGAGGTCACACTTTCTGATGAGGAAGGTACCGTGTGGTGGCATGCTCATAGCGACTGGTCACGTGCCACCGTCCATGGCCCTATAATCATTCGCCCACCAATAGGGATCGCGTATCCATTCCCTGAACCTGAAGCAGATTTCTCCCTAGTTCTTGGTAAATTACTTCCCGAGCTTAACCATAAACGTAACGTAAGGCTACGTATATGTCACCCTTCCCAGACCTTATATTTAAGTTACCTGATTTATTTCTCTTTGCCTTGAACCAATTCTACGACTCTAAAAGATAACTACAACAAGGGTAAGCTTGAATCGTTAGAATATGACCGTTAAAATATCTATTTCTATTTATAGGATGTATAGTTGAATATATGTTACAGAATATGTTCTTCCAACGGTCATATTCTAACATGAACTATGAGGTTGAAGGGGATGTATTGTTGTTGCTGTTGGATTTTCTGGTGTGGATGGTGTTGGCGTTGTATTTGATGTAACGGCTTTGGCCAATTTAATTATCTGAAAAAAAGGGAAACAAAAAAAAATGGTTTACCTGCAGCTAGTTTCGTATCCTAAAATATTACAAAGAGATTATTACTATATTACCTTTTTGAAATTGGGATCAAGATTTCATTAAAATAAAACAAATCTTACAGATGATAAGGACACAACACATGACCTTATAAATAGATGAGCATGAACAAGAAATAATTCATAATCCGACTACACAAAGTTACGAACTATATAAAATCTGTTATTAACATTTCTAAATTGAGATTGAAGATTATAATTAACTGAATATGGTATCCCTGTTTCCATGGCACCCTTTTGTTAATTAACACTGGTGTTCTTCCCCGTTGGCAAAACAGCATCTTGGTACAAGGAAGATATCATGGCAATGATCACAAAAGCATTGGAAACTGGAGGAGCGCCGAGTGCGGCAGATGCTTTTACCATCAACGGGCAACCTGGGGACACACAGCCTTGTTCTACACAGAGTATGTTTGTCTCTCCAGATTAAGCTATCTTGCTCATTCTACAGATATCGACGTTTCGTTAACCTTTTTTTTTTTTTTTTTTAATGGTAAGGAGGTTTCGTTAACCTAATTTTGCTTAATCATTTGTTTCAAGTGACAAAATGTTTGTTCTAATTTGTTTTCATGCCATTACAGTAAACATAATCGTAAAGGAACAACTCTATCTACAAAAATGATGATCAAACGCGCAAGATTATGGTAGAATGCTCAAGGATACTACTAGTATCATGACATTTTTAAACTGATCATGATATTTCTTGTGATTGTAGATATGACCAAGTTCAAGGTAGACCATGGCAAGACTTACCTATTTCGAGTTATCAACGCGATATTGAACGAAGAAATGTTTTTCATGGTGGCAAACCACTCCTTGACTGTAGTCGGCATGGATGCCGCCTACATCAAGCCCATCAAGACTTCCTACATCATGATCACCCCTGGGCAAACCATGGACATCCTAATAACAGCCAACCAAAGTCCTGAGAAAAACTATTACATCGCCGCTGGACCTTTTGCTCAGCTAAATTTCTTGAACGCCACCACTACTGCGTTCTTGAGCTACTCCGACAAACGCAACCTCTCTAGCTCGCCCTTGCCGGATCTCCCTAGTCCGAGTGACATCAATGCTTCTACTTCCTTCACAAACCGGTTCAGGGCTTTAGCCAACAAGAAGTACCCCGTTGATGTCCCTCAATCAATTCACAAAAGAATCCTTATGACTGTCTCCCTCAACCTTCTGCCATGCAGCATTGAGGATAATGCTTCTTCTTGTGACGGCCCTGAGGGGAATCGATATTCTTCAAGTTTGAACAACATTTCCTTTGCTGCACCGTCTGTTGATATTCTTCAAGCTTATTATAAGCACATCAATGGGATTTACACTACGGATTTCCCGCATACGCCGGAGGTTGTTTTCAACTACATCATGGATCCAATGCTAGGGAACAACTACACAATGGCGGATCGAGGGACGAGAGTGATAGTATTGGAGTACAACTCCAACGTCGAGTTGGTCTTTCAAGGAACTAATGTGTTCAATGCTTCAGATAATCATCCTATGCATTTGCATGGATACAGCTTTTATTTCGTTGGATCAGATTTCGGGATTTTTGATGCGAAGGTAGATCCTAAAGGGTATAATTTGGACGATCCACCTTTCATCAATACTGTTGGAGTTCCAAGGAATGGTTGGGCTGCAGTCCGATTCAGAGCAGACAATCCTGGTATGATTCTCTTCTCTTTCTCCTTGATCGCCAAAGATATATGATCTCCTGGTAGATCATTGATGAGGAACTTCTGTTTCCCGACACAGGAAAACACTTACAACTCAAAATAAGCACTTTTGGCCGAGAGTAATCAGACACAAAAAAAATACTTATAAGTCAGTTTGATCAGCTTCGAGCTTCGTCAAGAACATGTTTGTTATCAGAACAACCAACAGCTTTGCCAAGGCTAACAATCGGCTCATTCTTGCTAAAATCTTGACAGATGATGTTTTTTTTTTTTTTTTATCATAGGCGTATGGTTTATGCATTGTCATTTAGAAGCGCACGTAAGCTGGGGAATGGCGACCGTGCTGATTGTGAAGAATGGCCCAACACCAAGTACCAGTATGAAGAAACCTACTTACATCACCCCATGCTAATTACTCCTACTTGAAACATGAAGAAAGGAGAAAAAGATGGCAAGAAAGCCGATTAAGGAATTGACTTCTGAAGCATTGTATGGCAGAGGTTCTTGTATTATGCACATCATTGTTGTTTTTATGTAAGATAAAACAAATAAGCGCTCAAGAGCGCATGAGCGTTCATGTAATTGTGATATTTTTACATGTTGATGACGCAAAGCATTGTATTTTCATATATTTTCACATGTGATCAATGTTTAAGTTTATTGTACCTTGGGAATAAAAGTGATCTGCTGCATTTAGATCACAAGAAAGATTTACATAAGAAATGAAATAGGTAATTTTGTAGGAATGAAGGGCCTATCGCGTTGATCCCTTGGTTAATAGAAAAATCAAATGGGGTGTTGTCAGTTGGCCACTTGCAGATGAGGAAGTAAATGTACGTGTGTGTAATTAACCAAGGAATGCATCGCAGGAGCCGAAATGCATGAAGGTTCACATTTCCTTTGAACCTGCGAATATGTTCCCATTGGCGAATTCCCCTATAAAAGCATGGATTCTAATGCAAAGAAGCAAAAAGAGAGAAGCCAAAAGCCATGGGGAGGTACAAAGAAATCCTCGGATTTTTAGAGAATTTTATGAATAAACATGAATTTGTATTTGAGTATCTTTTCATTAAAAAATTATCCGATTATAATAATATTTATGGGTTATCCTAAATATTATAGAATTGTTTTTAGATAGGTGTAAGATACGAGTGCCATAAGATTAGTGAGTAAAGGGATAAATTCTCTTGTAACAAAAATTCACTTTGATAATGTAAATACTTATCAGTTTCCCATTGAAGTAATCTCAGAAACGGGATGAATCATGTGAATCTTCGTGTCATGGTGCCAATTTATTTTTCACTATTTGTCACGGTTATTTTTCAAATGTTACTTATACCAAGTCCTGGGGATCGGTCCCGTCTATTCCCAACAGAGTGGTATCAGAGGTATTGAGTTCGATATCTTGATAAAGTATTGTTAGAAAAATGAAATGGAGAAAGTGATGGGGAGCAAGTTCGATGAGAAAACAATTTTGAGTTATGGAAAGTAAAGGTCCATGACTTGTTGGTACAATTGATCAGTACAAGGCCTTATTCGGAAAAGAAAAAATGCGGAGAATATGTCCAAGGATGATTCAGTGGAGATGGACATGAAACCAGTTTTCGCTATTCGTTTGTGTTTGTCTAACAAGATTATGTTTAATATAAAGGGCGAGAAGACGATGGTCGAACTTTGGGCTCGGCTAGTGAGCCTGTATCAAGATAAGTCTCTTGTGGATCGGATTTTTCTGAAGAAGAGACTTTATTCTTTGAAGATGAAAGGCAATGCCAAAATCTTGGATCATTTGAATTAGTTAAATAAGGTGACTAGTCAACCGGAGAGCATTGGTTTAAAGGTAATTTATAAATCTCTCGTTTCGAAGACAAAACCTTTAAAGGAAAAAAGAATGTAAGGATCCGAAAAATTCTATAAAATTTAGTTACACTATAATTAATATGAATAGTAAATTATCGGATGTTTTTGCGGGGTAAAAGGATTGTTTGACTATATAATAGAAAAAGAATGCAAAATATGGATGAAATGCAATCCTAATACGCAAATATGGTAAAATATAATTTTAATAAGTAAATACCATATTTATATGAAAATGACATAAACCTAATTTTGTCACTTATTTTTATTTATACCAATTTTTATTCCACCTAAATTAAAATAATTACCCATTAATTATCTACTAAATATCTACTTACTTTCCACTGAAATTATTTTATTTGATTTATTTTTCTATAAATACAAGCTCTCTTCTCCTTGAAATTCTTTACAAACAAAAAATAAAACATTTCTTATATTATAGTTAAGAAAAAAAAAAAGGAGAACTTTAAGGAGAAGAGGAGAAGGTAGGTGGTAAGGTGAGTATGATGAAGATCATTCACCGATATTAAAAGAAGATGATTATCTTTATTAGAATTTTTATGAAAATTATATATTTTTTGATAAATTCTGATATTAATATATGTTGAATTCTCACATGTCTAGTTTTTGATGAAGTTATTAAATTATGATTCAAATTTAAAAATCTTAAGATATAAATCAAAATATACAGATATGTCAATCTATAAAAGACTGGTTATAGAGATGATTTTGCGAATTAATATGAAATTATATAGTAAGATTATATAAGGCAATTCTTATATCAATGGAAAGATATGAAAGTCTACTTTTTAAAATAGTTTATAAATAATTATTTGGAGTTATATAAAAAGAGTTACGAGCAATTTAGTGAAGTAAGCTCAAACAGTCTGAACTAACAGAAAATATAAATTTAAACTAATTAATTACTGTAATTGGTAAGGTTTTATGATAAAAAAAATTTAATTCACTGAAATATTAAGAAGTCTAATGTATGTAAATTTTACATAATAATTTTTAATGTTGTATACAAGAAAGGTCAAGTTAGTCATAATCTAGGACACTGGTTTCAAAAGCCGAAAAGCTTATTTCATAGGCCGGAACGCCTGTTCCAGAGACCAAGAAGCCCTTTTCAAAGGTCCGATCACTCGTTTCAGAGGTCGAAATGTCCGTTCTAGAGATCGGGATGCCGTCTTAGAACTTTCTAGAACAAGAATGATCGTTTTGACCCCAAAATAAATCCAAATATTCATAAATATCTCTAATGATATTCAGTATATAAAATTATCATCATGGATAATTAAAATAAGTATCGAAGGTTTTTACAAAGCTCAACATCACCTCATAATATTAATATGATGGTTTTTTTCACGAAGTACGAAAAAACATTCATAAGTAAATATATTAATATGTGAATCCTATTATGTTATAGGACTTGAAGACGCCGCTCATTGAGACATAAAGGACAACCTGAGCGTGTGTGTGAGAAAGTATAATAAGAAGATAACGTTTAAATTTATTATGTGTGGCGATGCGTATTATACCATAAGTATAATAATATGCATTGGAATTTATGGGCGTAGTCACTAAATGTGCTTGACGTAAAATATGACTGCAACTGCTGTGTGTCGTGATAAAATGATTTGTGTGTTTGTGTTATCCCTTGATTGTTGGTATAAAGAGGATGCGTGAATGAAAGGAGTGTAAATCCGTAATTAGTGAGATAACTCCGCGATATAAAACACAAAGAGTCTTGTGTTTGGTGTATTTGTCGTATGTGTTTTACAGTGACTTGGTGGTGACATTATTTTCATAGACCTTGTGAGGTCGTTTTGATATGAGGAAAACTCATTACACAAGACCCTAGATTTCGGTTTGGTTGATCCCCTTCCACGGATTTTCCTTTTATTAAAGCTGAATAAATCTTGATAAGTTGAAATTGAATAAGTCTCTTCAAGGATATAATTATAACATCGAGGGTATCTATTGTCTATCTTTATTATGCTTTAAGATGATAATTGTGAATACCGGATTGGTATGATAAGTTATAGAGTGCTGAAATACAGAACCTAAGTGGTCATTTCTCTTCTTTCTTTTTTCTTATCTTCTTCTCTCGTGTAAAAGGGGACCGACATGTTATTGAGCTCACATGGCTCACGGTCGCTATTTTTCTATGTTTATCTCTTCTTTGTGTTTTTAAGAGTTAGAGACGACGTACATGTGTGATATAGGTTATGGTGTTAATATGCATTTACGGTATTATGGTTTATGAAACAAATAAAATATATAATAAATGAAAAGTTTTCGTTATATTTAATAATATTATTGGTTATATTTAAATGTATTTTATTTATTTATGTACTTAAACCGATTAAATATTTTTTATCTAAATGAGGTGTCAGGACTACGCGAGAGTGACGTCATTTGTATTACTATGTATTAATATATTATGAAAATTGAGAAGTTGCAAAAACAGGGTAAGATAAAAAGGAAATTGGAAAATTAATAAGCAAGATAAAAGGCCGCCAGGCCTCAAACCTCTTATTTTGCCAACCTAGTTTTCATATATTTCTGATTGTTTTATATTTTATTTTTAAATCTGAACAAGCACACATGTATATATACATCATCGACCCAATCATGGGGGGCCCTGACTCCGCCAGCCCCTGTCCCTGGCAATAATCAATCATATGCACGATCAATGATTCTCAATTACATACAACCTAAAATGTGCAAGAAAAAGATCTTTCAATCATTCATCGAATACAACCAAACAACAACGACAAAAGATTACAGCAATGGATCCCAAGACATTACTTCTTCAGGCAATTCAAAACAGCTACAACAATCATGCCGCGGCAACAATGGCTTTAAGGAATCCCAAAGTGATTTTGATTATCTACAGTTCAAGGGGCAATTTAGTGCAATCGCATGCGCAACGGCTTCTAGCAAATTCAACAAATCTCAATCATCACACTTGAAATAGACCCTCCTCTTTGTACTCCTCTCAGACTGGACGATCCTTATTGGAAGTACTTTTTTGACATCGGCAATACTGAGCACCAAAGGTGAAAGAGTATCCTTGGTCATCTGCAATGCTTGATTGTGTTGAGCTCATCGTGAATTCGAAAGGATTTATAGGGTCGGGCAAAGTGAAGAAGAAGATGAGAAAATTTAGGGTTTGCATGAATGAGAGGCAAAGTGAAGAAGATGCGCAAATCGTGTTAGTGTGGTTGTATATATTAGGCAAAATTATAGGTAAAATTGTCCAATTATATTAACATTTGGGAGGGAAACCCTAAAAGAGAGTCTGCTTTATATTCCTGGATGGTCTAACCCATATACTCCTGCAATAGATATTCATAAGATTAAGAAAAAAACGTTAGGTATATTTGGAGAACAAAAAAATGTTACAAATAAAATGAAACTAAAAGAGTATACAATTGATAATTAACTTCGTTAATGAGATGTGATGGGGTTGTGATTAGGTCAAAGTTTAAAGCGGGCCATGTTGGTCAAGTTTAATTAACATCTGTAGCTGATTGCATATTCTTCATCGTCTGAGAAATAGTCGGGCAGTCACAACCAATGAAGAATCTGATCTGGAGTGCAGAAGACTCCTCAAAAAGAGACATCAAGCACCCTCCTAGCCACCGACTGCTCCTACACGTCGAGACTCGTCTTCAGTTAGAAGACCATACATCCAACCTGACAGCTTGTTTACGAGGTAAACGACAGCTTTCGCGAATGGTTTATGTCGGATAGGGAAGACTAACATGAGAAGAGATTTTACAGTAGATAGTAAAGCAAGGGAAATCCAAGACTTGGTTTGTGAGAAAGATGCAGCTTCGGCAACAGATAATTTGATCACGAGCATGCACTTTATAATCTGATCGCCTGCTGAAGGCAGCGCCTTTTCAGCAAGGAAGGGCATACAGAGCTCCTCTGGACTAAACAGAAAGCTACCATGGTTCCTCCACTGCATCCACTGCATAACCAATGTCACAGAATGTTGTTTCGCTAGTCCTTGACTTGCATAGCTTAGCACGAACGAAACAAGCAGCATATATGGATGGGGAAGGGGACACAAGCGTTCTACTGAAAAAATGGCCAAGACACTTGCCTTCTACTGAGAAGTGAGAAGCGAGAACCCAAGTGCAGCGGCTTGTTTATAGTACCCAGTCAGCAGCACAGGAACAGCCGCCTCAAAAAGCTTGGAACAGAAGGTATTTGCGTTTAAATAAGAACTATAGTATAATGCTGCTCAACAAGAATGACGACCTGGTTCATCAAGGGATGCTGAGTGAACAACAAGAATTTGATCAAAGAATACAGCTTAACAAAAGACATAGATCAAAGGCTCATAGATAGGTGCAAAAGTAAACTCCAATCACATCACATGCTCACTATGCAAAGAGGCATTAGTCTTGAAATTCCTGCCCGAACTCATTATTTTCTAACTTAAAGTTACTGATACTAGACGAGCAGCCACAGGAGAGCATAAGAAGTTCTTTCTAAGAACTACAGGAGACGATACAAAATTGTAGAGCTACCTTGGAGCTCCAGAAACTACATCGGGAACCCCAGACGCATTATTTTGGAAGGGCGGGGTACTGATGGAGCGTGTCATAAACACGGCGTTTCCCTGATCAACCTGCTTCAAACCATCATTCTCCAAAACATGACGAGGGTATGAACATTGTGTATCAGTCAAAGGAAGACTTTTAGTCCTAACAAAAAGGTCTAATTTGTCAGTGTGAGGCTTTTTCTTCAAATCTACGTCATCATCGGACCCATATCCATCCTCGTGCAGATCCCACATGGCTAAATCATCATACTCTTCATCCGACTTGGTAGACTCCTCATCAACAGACCCCTCCATCTACAAGAGTATATGCCAACATTGCATCAGATTGAATCTGCAAGAGAATGTCTTCGTGCCCAGGAGATCGGTTTAAAATCATTTGAGTTAGGCAGCAGATCAAGGTTAATTAAGGGGAACAGTATTCCAATATATGCAGAAAAAGCAAGGAGAGTTAGAAACAGTTGTGGAACTCAGTCAAAAGGTCTCAGTTGGTAAGAATCGAAACAAAGGTCCCAAGCAAGACATTTAAGAAAGACGTTTTTTTTAAGGCGTCGCGGCAAGATAAAGTCGGGAAAAATAAGAGAGGGGAAAATACACATCCAGAAGTCTCCAAGCATCATACTCAAGAACTTATCAAACTAACAATACCTCTTCCAAAACATTCCTTCCTTCATCGGTTAGATCATCATCGCTGTTCCGCTCAGGAAGGTCATCCACCTCTTCATCAGTCCCAGATAAAGAAACTTCCTCCTTGAGCTGTCACAGAATTCCATAACATAATCGAAGTTTCTCAAGAACTAAAAAATGTCAAGGTCCTTCAACAATAAAACGGCTTGTTTTTTGTATCATATTCAAACAGAGACAACTACTTACCACTTTTGCAGGTCCTTCCGATGTCTGAGGTGAGCTACAGCAGGAAGAGTATTGTCTACTACTAGTCTCTGTTCCTGTCCAATCCGCATTAGATTCATCAAAGCTATCAACGTGACTCGTCCCTCCTGTGTCAATGGGCCAAGCGCTGATCCCAAAGTTACCAAACTGAAGATTAACAGGTTCTGCTTTTCCTATTTGCAGTGGCCCATACACTGGCGCTCCCACTCCATTTTCAACCCCGTGCCGTGTCAGAGGTTTGCCATTGCCATATTGATAAACAGAATCAACAGGCCATGCCTTTGCCACTGACCCATCCGTGTTCAAAAGAGCCATCAGATGCCTTGAGGAACCCTGCCTTTGAATCAGTTGAAGCATCCCCTTTGAGCTCAATGAATTCGCTGCACATTGATTTCTATATTCCTCGTAAACTACAGCGACTGTATTGGTGTTAGGATCATAGAGCTGCTCCCCTGTGTCACGTTTTCGAAGGGAACTAAAAACTGTGGCGTGGATTGCTGCCACGCTCTTGTCAACATTAGTGTTATTAATTTTTGGAACTAAAAATTTGTCAGCTCGATTGCACAAGTATTCCTGTATAGCTCTGATATTTCTAATATACTTCACGTATCTGTTTTTTGCAGGGTCCAAAGTCATGTACTTGGCTCGCACTGCAAACCGTTCCAAGTGCTTCTCTTCGTTTGAGATGTATATCATAAAGGGTATGATCGAAGGATGCTTCTTCATGAGCCCCATCTAAACTCAAAGTAAAAGTGAAAAAAACATTGGATAAGTTAAAGTCTGGAGAAACATAGACAGAAATGAGATAATGCTTATGGAATCATATACGAGACTCACCACAAAATTAAGACTCAGGTGAACACCTTCAACAATGACTGATTCCTTTCGCTCTTCCCATGCAGTTATAAGCCTATCAAGGCTGTCTATAACCATTTCACTCTGTGCCCTGTAACCTTCAATAGCCATTTGCTTTGGACTGACCAGGTCGGCATTGTTTGTGCCATTTTCAGAAGGTTGCGTATCAGATCTTCCGCTTGAGGGACCATTGGAAATACCCTCCTTGGAATATGACCGTGACATGCCAGCTGATTTCTTAGCTTTCCTCTTAGCTCTAGCTTCAGCAACAGCAACAGGATCCAAACATTCCCCTGCATGGTACGTTGACGCCCATAGAAGGGGGTTTTCCTTCTCATCCACAAAACTTCTCATCATGTGTCGTATCGAATCAGTGGACACTACAGTTGTTATTCCAAGTCTACTTCCCTGTGAAAGAGAAAAGCAGGATGGTCAGCAATTGTTCATTTGCTCCTAAGTTTCTTAACAGCCAGTTAGCCAAATATGCATGCGCTCCACTATTTCTAGTTCCTTCATTATCTTTAACAGCACGATATGAAGAAAATGACCAAATCCAACGAGCTATTACTAGAAATGATAGCAGAGAACTTTGGGGGGGCGCCCCCACCCACAACCACCAAAAAAAAAAAAGACACCCTGATACCCAGTGGAAATCATTCCTAACCATAGACACCACACTACAAGGAGCAAAAACAAACCCACTTATATAAAATTGAAAAGGAAGCTTGTGAATACCAGCAATGAAGATAATGTAGACTTTCCACAACCGCTAGTGCCACACAGCAGCACAGTAACAGATTCCTTCCTCTCCCGGATCCTGATACAAAGAAAAAATATTTCAATCTGCACGCAACGACCATAGAATAGGCACCTGTGATACTAAAAGATAGTTCTATAGTTTAGAAATGAGCGGGTACTAAGAACCGATATTTATCTTCAGACCACAGAATGACTTAGTGCTACTTTTTTTCCCTGAATCAATTATGAAACAAAAACAAGCACCACCACAGATCCACCTTCTTCAGCATTGCTAAATGTTAAAGAACGGCTACTTGAAGATCCACCGTAAATGCACAAATCAAACACCAGAAGATATGTTTGTTAGAAATCAACCTTGATGTTTCAGCAACACCTTTGCATGCAATAGTATGCATAACTTCTTGATTGACCAGACTTGACAATATTTTCAAACACCTCATTAACGCATTAACCAGCTAACTAAAGAATGGATGAAACACAATCAATACCTGCATGCCAGGACGAGATCTGCCCTCTGATTTGGACCGAGATATTTGTATTCAGCAAGGGCATCACATACAATGTCCAAGAAAGTGTCTCTTCCGATGACAGCTGTTGTTCGCCTTTTGTATAACTCAAACGGCAAGCTTTTCTTATCATCATCCTCGGCAATTAAATCAACTCCTATTTCGTCTTTGCCAGATAAAGTACCTAAGCAACGTTCTTTTAAAGCACGTGTGTCCAACTCCCCTATTGCTGGAACCTCCCTCGGGCTTCGACTCCGTACCATCTCAAAAACTCTCTTGCTGATCTATAAACAAATACAAATAATTAGAAATCTAGAGGGTGCATAACATACGATAATCAAAATATTTTCATCATATTGATTTGGAGTTTGGATATTTCAAAGTCAAATCGAAAGTGATAGTATGAGAATGGTATACTTAACTATTTGGTCAATTGAAACTTTTTTCCTCTATACATTCTAATTGCCGGATGAAACCACCACTGAGGTAAGACCGTTTACATTCTCTCAACCCACGCTCCGTTAGCCATTGGCTTTGGATAAGTTGGTATATGCATGCATTGGTATATCCTCTTCACAATTCAATTGATGTCCCCTGCATTGGAATATGCAAGTCTATCCAACAACCTAGCTCGTATTATGTTATCATTTACGTTCAATGATCTAGCATGAACATGACTAGCAAAATACTAGTAAAATTCGATTAATCTAATGCAATGACCTGACATTGACGCCCGAAGTTATTCAAAACACATTCACGCAAACTATTATAGCGTAGCACGAACACGGAGTGAAAAACAATTTCTTGCAAGTACATTACCTTGAAGGCATGCCGAGCCTTGCATCCCATGAGCTGCAGAGTACTCTGCAACACTGGCCTCGCATACCGAAACCCCTCCTCCTTCTCTCCGTCCCCACTGTCATCATCCACCACCACTATATACAACACCTTCGCTGCCTCCCCCATCACCTACACCACCACAATTATCAACAACTTCAATATCAATTATCGATCTCACCTCAAAATCTCAAACCACACATGCATCACTAAAACAACAACAACAACAATTTCGAATCACGAACCGATCTCAAATCAAATCTCAAACCAGACATGCAACACCACACCGATCCTCAAACCAAATCCAAAATCATCGCCACAAATCAACCAGCAATTCAACAACAAAACAACAACGACGACGACGACATGCAATCGTCCTCAAACACGACAATGCCGGATCGTATCCATCGAGTCCATATCACAAAATTAGGGTTTCGATTTCTCATTTTCCCATACCTTGAGAAACCGTTCCACGGTTTCACAATAGCAGCATTGAAGACAACGATGACGACGATGTTGTTACTGTTATTGTTGTTGATGACAACATTGAAGCGAGTGCATTTATGGAGGTATGTTGATGGATTTGGGACCGTGCTGCTAGGGTTTCTGCGAGGCGGTGCTGCCGCATCGCTGCTGCTGATACTGCCATTGTCTCGATGTTGGCGAAGCGAGGACGACGATGTGTTTCGTCGTGTTCGTGTCCACGCAGCGAGTCTGCGAGGGTCACACGAGTGCGTTTTCAGCTTGTTTTATTGCTAGGAATTTTGAAAGCATGACAAACGCCTATTGTTTCTTCTTACATCATGGTGTAAGTTTCTCGACAAGATATACAGCTAAATTTGGAGACATATTATCGAAAAATCAAAACTTATTTTACAATACTTAATAAAATCCTGTATAAAACATCGTATTTTAATTTGGATTAAGATTTTATGTAAAAAAATTACTTTCTTCATCCAACAGTAATATTCCATCCGTTCCATAATATTTATAATCGTTTGATCGAGTACGAGAATACTTAAATTTTTTATGAAATTTGATGAAGAAAGAATGTTTTTTTAAAGATCATAAAGTTATTATGAGAGAGGATAATGAATATATTATGATAAAATATGATTGATATGATGGTTAAAAAAAAAGATTGAAAATAAATTATGACAGCTCAAAAAAAAGAATATTATATATTATAGGATAGGAGTAACAATATTAAGACCATATAAGGGAATTAATATGTGCATTGATTTTCGTATGTACAGTGCCCTCACAATTGTGTGCAATTGTGTGGTGGAGAAGGGGAGAATAAAATAACAGATGATGTGACATAAAATAAATATAAAAATATTTTGATATTTTTATTTAAAATATTTTCATTGTACAGAGTGTTGTACTTTCTTCGTCCTGTGAAAATTAAAACGATTTGATACGGATCGAGAATTTATGAATGTGTGTTGAATTTATATTGAATAATATTAAAAATATGAATTATTATAGTAATTGTGTAAAAAGTTAATAGATATACTATAACAATTTGATATTATTCCTTATCAAAATTAAAAAATGTTGTTATTTTTAGAGATATTCAAATAAGAAGTGTTATAATTTTTATGAAAAAAATATTGCTATTATTACTCAATGGATAAAGTATATATTTTGATTTTCTTTTTTGCATGAAATATGATCAAGAGATTATGGTACATTCTAGATTACGAATATTTTGGGGCTTTGATAGGCCCCTTAACATTTGTACTTTGATGTCAAGGAGTTGAATTGCGGGCCCAGTATCGATGGGTGGAATTCGGCTAGTGTCAACGAAGACGGATTTCCGCGCAACATGGTTTTTTTTGTGTTTGTTTCTTTGTTTGTTTGTTTCTTTTTTCTTTTTTTTGAATGCGACTTTCGCTGTTTTTTATTCACGAAAGAAAAAGAGATCCGTCTCTGTCAGATCCAACGCACCAGTCACCAACCAAGGACGGATCAATTGGAAGTCCAAATCATCGAAAATCAGGATGACTTCGATGCTCTAAGATATTAACTTGTTTACCATTGGCGAAACACAAGCACATCAAACACACGAGTCATGACTACGCTGGCATGCTCACAAACCCCAACAAAGCACATCAGAAACACAAGCATCTCGTTGGAGCTGAACCGATGATGAAGTTCTACTTCTCAGACAGATGCTTCAAATTCTCTGTAGATGATTCTGTAGAGCTTGCAAATCGCACCGGGCTGCAAGAACGGTTCATACCAGTTATGTAATCAGGCATGAGGAATTGAATACCATGAAATAAACAACGAAGCGAGATGTGCTCAACTTCTGCATGCCATCGCAGGCCGCATGCTTCATCGACAAAGGAACAATTAATACAGGAAATAAAACTTGACCACTAACCTGCATTGATACATCAGATTTTCGCCAGGTCCATGTTTCCACCAGACTCATTTGATCCGAGCTTCATATCCCGGCTCTGCTGTATATGCTTCCTTTGGCCTTGTTTGATCACCTGCTGAACTATTATCAGGAACGCAATGTATTAGCTGCCATAGCGTTGCATCCAGTGAATTGCAAAATCCATGGCCGTTCACAGTTTAAACTCAGTTTGGCCCCTCCCGACCTAGGTAAGTTTTAACAATTGAGAGCTTCGAGAATCATGACGTGTAGCCTACAAGGTTTAGAGATAAGATATTCCTGCGAGCATTGCAAACGATCATCATTGAAACACAGGCGAAAGGAATCAATCTGCGAAAATGAACACTACCAAACCACGGCGGAGATTTCAATTGGGTCCACCCTCTCCGAGGATGATCAAACAAGCAATATCATTCCATAAGACGGACGACTCTGCTCAATCGGTTTTACACCCGCAAGACAAAAGTTCACAGGACAGTAGAAATATTCGCATAGCTCTCAGTCGAACTTATATGATAATTGATATCTCCCAGGGTGAATCTGCAAACAAAAATTTCCAATACCTGCCTTTCGGTAGAATTCCACATTTCAATGTCTCATCTAGAGCTTCGCATAAATCTTCCTAGGATAACCACAGAGACTTGTGAGTGTTAGATTAGTCTAGACAGAAAGAGAGCACGACCAGGTGGATTTGACACGAATCTTTGATACCCAGCTAAAAGATTGTTCAGAATTTGAAGCTAATGACCAAAGTTCAAGAGGATCGAATTTGTAGCAATGGTCCAAGGTCAATCCTGTACATAGAAATGAAGTTACTGAATCAGAAAGTCGTATTTTCTTTGAGCTCTACAACTGCATTCATTTTGCTCGTTATTGATTTGGGCAAAAGCAAAAATTAGTCATTTGCCCCAACCCATAAGAATTTTTTAGCAAGAGAGCGTTAGAGGATAGAGGCCTGAAATGACCCCAACAAATGAAAGTCCAGTAAGTGTCCAGCAAAGAAATTGGAAAAAGTGCCTATTAGCGATGAAGTCCCTTGGGAAATCCTGATTGTGCTTTGGTGAAATACGAGGACACAACTGACTAAAACACTAACTCCTCCCATATGAAACGAGATCAGAAAATCAAAACCCGCTGGATATCGAGCTATTTTGTTGTGGTGAGTCCGTCAGTGAAAACTAACTTAGAGGATTCTCCGGATTTACGAGTTATTCGATTAATCAAGGGAAATAAAACTAACTTAGAGCACCAGATCACGTACAAAAGATCAAAGTTTTCCTCCAGCAAGCACTACGACCCCAAAAAACCAGCAAAAGGTAACCCCTTTCGACAACGAAAGCCACCTAAAAGGCCCAAGGTTCGCATAACTATGAACGTGTAATCACTAGCATGGAGTCCACTCCACTACACACACTATTTTCCATGTAACAGAGCATTGATGATCCGTCTATCATTTTTTTTTTCCTTTCAGTTTCCTGTTGCTATTGCTATGATTCAACACACAATTCAAAGCCAACCAACAAGCACCCTTGCAGTCAATGCGAACTCGCCCACCAAACTGATGAAAGCAAACGCATTCGCTGACAACGGCGTTTGACAAACGGGTAGCGTTAGTCAACTCCTACAATCATATTCTCACTTTGGTATTACTTCGACAGCTTAAACATTAATCAAAACATGTTATCAAGCACCCTTGCAGTCAATGCGAACTCGCCCACCAAACTGATGAAAGTAAACGCATTCGCTGACAACGTCGTTTGACAAAACGGGTAGCGTTAGTCAACTCCTACAATCATATTCTCACTTTGGTATTACTCCGACAGATATCAGCTTAAACATTAATCAAAACATGTTATCTGTAATCAATATTTCCGTCCTTTCATTCAAATTATAACCATTTAAATCGACATAATAATTTATATGGATATTAAATTAATAATAAATGATAATTTTATCATTCTAATTGTATGAGAAAAAAATAATAATTATGAGTGAGTTGATGTGATATCAAAAATAATTATATTCTCAATTTGATATTACTTCGACAGGTATCATCTCAAACATTAATCAAAACATAATATCTATAACCAATATTCCTGTTTTTTCATTTAAATTGTAATGATTTAAATCGACATAATAATTTATGTGTGTATTAAATTATTAAAAAATAACAACTTTGTCATTCTAATTGTATGAGATAAAAAAGAAAAAAATTACGATGAGTTAATATGATATAAAATATAAATATTTTAATATTTTTATGTGAAAAAAATTATTAAACATGAAAATATTATCATTTAAATAAGACATCCTCCAAAAAAAAATTTACAACTCGAATAAAACAGTGGGGTATATCAAAACGTGCATACCAAAAATATCAATCATTGTAGGAGCCACTCTAACATTACAATAATACTACCAAGCTAATGATTTAACATTCGAGTACGATAAAACTACGAGTGAAAGAGGGATCGATACCTTGCACGAAAAGAATGTTTCCGAAGGTTATGCTTCAACATATACTTCTCCAGTGTGTCGCGATCACCTAGAAACAGCCAAAGGATTCCTGCATTTTCAACGGCAGATTTACAGACAGTAAGGATAGTTAATGCTAAAGTTCTAAGTCAACGTCTAACCTGCGTCATAATCTTCAAAAACAATATCACGATCCGTGAAAGCAGTTTATTCCGACATCAAGAAAGCGAGATTCTACTGCACAGAGTTAACGTAGGGGCACCGATGACAAATCACAAGCTAAGTAAACAGACATACGCCTAAGACTACGCTGTCGAGATAGTCAGAACCCGACAACCGTACACAACAGGAATATCCTATATGAATTCATTGTTAAGACCAATTAGGGATACTAGTATACTAATCCTAAACAATTGGTTTATAGAGCAAGCCGAATGAAATGTACCGTGTCATTTTCCGTCCATTCATACCTTGTTATCAATATCTTCTCCCATCTCTTCTATTATTCTGTGATCAAAGAAACTTAATGTGCATAGCATTGTCTTCAATGGGGCCCGTAATGGTTAGTCAAGAAACTACACAGAAACAGCAAAGCAAAAGCAAAAGAGGAACTGAGTTGTCACACCAAATTTTCTTTTCGAGCAATAGAATCATCAAAAACAGGGTTAGGAGGATAGAGGGTTATAATCGTCCATCTTATAAATAATCTCAATTTAAAAATGTTAATAATAGATTTTATAAAGTTCGTAATTTTACGAAATTAGATTATCAGCGATTTCTTATTCATGTTTATCGATTTATAAAATTATGGATTATATCATTATCGTTTATAAAATTTATTTTGTTTGAATGAAATCTTAATACCAATTTAAAAAACAGAAGCAAAAGATAAAAAGAATCCTTAACCTTTTCTGATATCTTCAACAAGTCATCGTCCGCCACCATTGGCCAACACATAAGAAGATCGATTCCGGTTTCGTTTCAACCTCTCCTTCCTTCCGTACATTCGATCTTGAATAACCATGTTACGACGACTCGGGCAGCAGTTCAACAGAGCCAGGTTCATCGCATCTCCCTATCATCATCGAAATCATCAAGATTATCTCTCGATTGGTACCTGGTCTCAAAAATCCCAAAACAAATCCAAATCTCAATTCGTAACACAAGTTTGATCATATGTGCAGATCAAAAAGCGCCACAAACGCAACCTCACCAGCCTCAAAGCCTCAACCGAGAACGCCGAGGACGCCGGGATCGGCCGCTCCCCCGGCGTTCTCGACCTCATCGGAACCGTCCACCAGCGAACAGCTTACCAGAAGTGCAGACTACACCGCCGGATCAGCAACCTCCGCTCTCAGCAGCCGCGCCTCGCTCTCCAGCCTCCGCGACTCCCTGCCGGAAAACCCTAAGATCTACGAGTTCGCCGAGATCTCCGCCGCCACCAACAAATTCCTCTCCAAACCCGCAGCCACCTCCTCCACTCCGTCTTGGAAATGCAATCTCCGAGGCAAAGACGCCATCGTCTTCCAACGAAAACTCCACCGCCCGACCGCACAATCCGCGATCCGATCCAAGCTCTCTCAGATCTGCAAATCGCACCACGCGGCCGTGATCAAGCTCCTCGGTGCCGCGATCTCCGGCGATTCGATCTATCTAGTTTACGAATTCGTCTCTGGACCAAACCTTGCTGATTGTCTCCGCCCAAAAAACCCTAGCTACACCGTCCTCGGGACATGGAAGTCGCGGATGCAGGTCGCCGTCGACATCGCTGATGGCCTCGATTACATCCACAACAATACAGGCCTCGAACTCCGCCTCGTACACAACCATATCAAGTCCTCGAGCATCATCGTCACGGAGGCTTCGCAGTCTGCGAGGATTTGTCACTTTGGGACCGCGGAATTGTGTAGTGAGCCGATTGAAAGGTCGGAGATGGAACCGAGGATGGTGAGATCGGGGAGCGTGAAGTTTCGGGGTACGCCGGGGTACATGGCCCCGGAGTTTAAAGCTACCGGAATTGGGACGCAGAAATCGGATGTGTATGCGTTTGGGGTGGTCGTGTTGGAGTTGATCTCCGGCGAGAAACCGATAAGGTAATCCAAAATATCCGTTAACAGATAACTCTCCTCCCGTCCAAATGTGAACAAAATTATCAATTATGTCTTTAATTTAGAGTTAATTATATTATTTAATTTTTTAATGTTTTATAATATTTTTATGAAAAAGTGAATTTGATTGACTCAAATTCGCACCGTATATGATCAGAGTATTGCTTTTAAAATAAAATAGATGAAATATGTGTTTAGTGTTTGTTTTTTATTATTATGAATAATTATAACAAAGTTTTAAGAAAAAAACTTTAAAACCAGTGTTCGTTGAGTTATGGTTTTTTTTATTATTTTGCGATCATCATCTTTTATATGTTTTCGTTTTGATGATTGATTTTATATATGGTTATAATGAGATATGTTAACACACATATTCATCTGTTTTTTGGTTCATTTTGTTTTCAGTGTGACGCATTAGTTGATTTTTCACTAATCTCGTGTTTTTAGTAACGGGTCATTAGAGCATATCAAAGAGATAGTACTCCGTATGAATTATTATATTAATCATCGTTATTGAATCCTTGCTATAATTAACACTAATCTCAACAGGTACAATTACGATGCAGAGACCCGAGAATACGTGACAATCTCTCTAATCGAGAGCGCGAGGGCGGCGCTCAATGACGACAATGTCGCCGATGGCGGTGGCGGAGAAGGGAGACTTCGGCGATGGGTGGATTCGAGACTAATGGATTCGTTCCCAGTCGACGTGGTAGAGAGGATGACGAGGCTGGCGTTGGATTGCGTACACGTGGAAGCGGATCGACGGCCGGATATGAGACGCGTGGCGAGCAAGATCTCGGGGTTGTATTTGAGGTCCATGAAGTGGGCCGAGAACTTGAAGGTTCCAGTTGATTTTACCGCGTCGTTTGCTCCCAGATGAGGATGGGCAGTTTCGGTATTTTGAGCGGTTTATGCGGAGAATGGGTAGTTTCGGTATTTCGTGGGGTTTAAGCGTTCTGTGGTGGTGGGGCCACGCGAAACGAGTAAGGGTAGTTTTGGAATTTAATGGGTTTACGCGTGTTTTTGGGTTGTGGGGTCCAGTGCGTGGGAGGGTATGGAGTCTTTTACTTTTAGATTTTTTTACCAACACGAAAATTATAAAACAAATTAATTTTTAAAATAGTTTTTTTTATCTAAACATAATTTGAAAGAAAACACGAGACGCATTCTAAAAGAAAAAAAAAAGACATCATATGTTATTAGTAAAAAAAAGTCTTACATCTTTAGTTGCAATAAACACATGACGTCTTTTATTAGGATATCCACGTCTTTTATTAGGATATCCATGTCGATCGAGATGTAGAGAATAGTGTATGAAGTTGTATGAAGTCTTTTACTTATTCGGTTTTTTTTACCAACACGAAAAATATAAAATAAATTAATTTTCAAAGTAGTTTTTTTTTCCAAATATAATGAGAAAGGCGCATGATGCAATTCTAAAAAAAAAAAGACATCATATGTTTTTAGTAAAAAATCAAAAGACATCATATATATTTTTAATTGGAATAAAGACGCATGACATTTTTGATTAGGATATCCAAGTCATGAAGACGTAGAGAATCCCTTTTTTCTTTATAAAATCACCATTCTTTTTTTTTTTTCATTTCAAATATTAAAATTTCAATATACCTTTAAATTCTTCTTTTCCTTTTTTTTTTTTTTTTTTTTGTTTCATCATTTCCCAACATTTATGTTTCAACATAGTTAAAAATAAATAAGAAAGCATAATCTTTACATAAGTGAACACCTCCCCTCTCTTCTAGATAGCCAATACAGGAACACAAAGCATAAACATGTTACTCCTTCCCTCATCACCTGCAAGAGAAATGATCCCAAAATTCATAGAGAAAAAAAAACATGTGGATTAATCTCAAAGCTTAATCCTAGCCACTCTGTTAGCAATCCTAACCTTTCACTCTCCACCTCCTTTTCTCTTCAACATCAACAGAATCAGATCTCCCTGTGATCCCATTTTCACATCAAGTCCACAATCCAACCCATCAAAAGAAAGTAAATTCATGATCTGATCTCAATTTGTTGCCAAAAATGGAAACTTTTTTTATATTGGGTTTTTAGATTTTTGTCATTTTTGTGTTGAATTGAGCAATTCCCAGTTGTTGGCTCAATGGAACCCAGATGAGAGAGATATTGTTTTGAATCTGGTGTTGGATTTGGTTTTGTTAAATAAGTGATAACAATGCATGCCCAATTTGACCCTGATCAAGATCCTTGTTAGGTTTTAAGTGAATCCAAATGTTGCTGCCGACGAGCCCAAAACGGACAATAAATATCTGTGTGGGATTGCGCCCTTTGCGGGTCATAACCGACATTGTTTTATAAATTGCACATAAATCCTTGAATCTCTGGTTCCAAGCAAAATCCGGATGCTTGTTTCTTTGATGTCACTGATCAGTTGCTTAATTGTTTTGCTACGAGGAAAACAGGTGAGAGCAATGTTTGTGACTTGTTCAAGGGAAAGTGGGTTTTTGATCCCGAGTTCTTGATCTTTAACAATCTTATAATCCCATTTTATGAGTTTTATTGTCACTTGCTGATTTCGTTGTTTCGCCGGCTTTTTAAACCGTCACTACCGACACATCCAGATCTTGTGAAACCTTCCATCTCACTTGGTCAACGTTTTTCTGATCAGACACTTGATCATAAGGAGCCTGCGTCTGGTCTTCCTCACCCATTGAAAACTGTTATTGCTGAGTACCGTGAACTTGTTCTGCTGGTCGGATGAATTGTCTTGTACTATCCTTGTAGAATTGGGTGATGAGTTGTATGTACTGCGTTCCTCGTAGAATTCGGAAGAGGTATTGAGGTTAGCTCATCAACGCAGACTTTATCTGGTGCAGAGAGTCAATGAGCCACCTTCATTTCTTTCAGTTCATCTCATTCTATTTTCATGCTATTGGAAATCGAAGCACATTCACTGAGTTTACCTTAGTCTACGGTTTATAGGTGATGTAGAGATCACAGGTGATGATGCTGTTGTAGTAATTTCTTGCCCCTGCATACATGGTGGTTAATGAGTAAAAGCAAATTTTAGCTTGTGTTTTTCTTCCTGATGATCGCCAATAGTATGATTGGGTCGAACCGATCATCATCTGTCTGATTGATTCTCTCCATATAGTTATCGTTGAGCTCGGGTTCTCTTGGTCTTTATAGTGTTCAGATCTGATGAGTTCCTGTACTGGTTCAGTGGTTTGTGTTATCATACACCGGACGCTGCAAATAGTGTGATGCCTCGTGTATCTTATTCTAGTGATTCATATTGATGAATCAGTGATTAGTTCGGCTCTCATTCTCGTGCTACTGCTGAGGCTTTTCTGCGTTTGTATGGTGTCTTTTCAACATGGCAACTTGTCATGGATGCCGAACCCTCGATTTTTGCAGGAAGGACCCTGGTATTGGAAGTCGACTGTAAACTTGGCGGATAAGATATTTCTGGGCAATACTTCACAGATTCAAATGAGGTTTGGATGAGCAGCCCTGGACTCTCAATCTTCTTTGTCTTGGTTAAAGCCAGGTGCTGGTCGCGATCTTGTGCTCTTGTGTTTATCTCTCCAATTCAGCTGTGTAAACGCTCCCACGTTATGGTGAGCCATGAATTACACTGTTGAATTCCTCACGAGCTTGTATTGTCAACGGCTTTTATGGAAAGATAAAGGAAAACGATGATGGTTATCAAACTTGTGGCCGATTGTACGGCTGAAGTTGCTACCGCCAAGAGCCGAAGAAGGGAATTATGCGACTTCAAAATAATATAGGGTTCCTTTGTAGCCATAAGGAATGAACAACAATAACGAATACCCGAGTATTCTTTTGCAAATAGGCACAAATGATGCACAGCTTAAGCGACTCAAAGGAAAATGGTGAGAGAATAGAGATGGTAACTTTTATTCATCGCTTTTGAGAGAATAGCAGAAGATTGAAGGCTACAATACGACCAATTTGACCTGTTACTATGAGAATACAAAGACAAATACTCCAGTGATTGACATCATATTTGCTTTTGTACAGAGCGCCGCATCTCGTGATCAACCAAACTCCAGGATACCTGAAAAAATAAGAAAAACACAGATGATTAACAATGGCAACAAGTTTGTGGAAAAAAGCCTACCCTAAGCAAGGACACATTTATACATGAATGCCCATCTTTGCAAAGTCCGACAGGATAATTCTAGCAGACAATGAGAAAGTTCTACGCTATCAATAAAAAGGCGGGATTATCTTGCAGATCTCATCCGTGACAGTTTACCAGAAGTTGGCCAAGGATTTACATCTAATTATTGTGCTCTTTAGGTAAATTCGAGGGGCAACATACGCATGCAGGTATATTCTGTTTTTAGTTATTTGAGGGAAGGGAAAGTGGAAAACCTCTGTGCGTTAGCTATTATGAATGCTTCCAGAGCCCACTTAGGATAACATAAGTCGTCAATTGTACTGACAAAACCATCTTCTTTATGCTGGGTCGCGATCAGAGTCAAGACGACTGGAAGGAGTGCTGACCACTGCAAGGGGAGGAGAAGAAGGTGATGCAACAATTACGAAAATGGCAAGGAGCTAAAAGCGCTACGAAAAGTTATTCAAGAGAAGTACGGACCAGCTGGGCTGAACCAGGTTCAAAGCAGATGGCAAATGCGTAGCCTATGCCCGTCACACAGTACACTAGGCAAGCCAAAACAATGTAGTTTTCGAGGAAGGAAGAGCGGGGATTGTTGAAGAAGTAAAACATCGAGAGATAGACCACAGGCTTTATTATTATGTTGAAATGGTCGATCAAGTCCTTTGCGAGAAAGTGCGCCAGGGTGCTCATGCCAGAAGAGCTCTCCCTCCAGTACTGTAACTTATCCAGAGAAAATGATCTCAGGGCCGCTATTTTGCACAGGAGAGCTGAAAGCGAGAAACTAGATGCAGTTAGGATGTGAAATTAAGCTATCTGAAGCAAAGCACCGCAGTTTGACCAGAAAATAGAGGTTTTCGTGCGTTGGTGATCTCCAAGTTTGCAACCAGACGAACGTGTGTTCTTTTGACTTTCCACATGCTTTATAAACAATTAATCACTTAATTAAATCTCGCACATGATTTATGACTTACACACTGCGATGACTGTGTAGGAATAACCAGATGCCCCAAATGTCTCATCGCTCACTTTAGCAAGTGTTCCTAAACAGGCTCCTGCTAAAAGTAAAATCAGGTAGTCGACAGCTTGAATACGAGCTTCTCTTAGCCGCTGCTTACCTACCCTGCAAACATAACATAGAACAGATATATTACATAATGGGTAATCCAGGTGAGAATTAAAATCATGTGAGTTCGTTTTCTTAACCATAGCAGAAGTACCTGCCAAGAAAATATTTGCATTGCTGAAAAACACCAGGAGTTACGCGATTGGATAAGTCATGTGTCATCAAGAGATCATGTTTAATGTGATCGCTCTTCAACTGCACAAAACACTTCAGATCCTGCCATAAATCACTAGCAAAGGATTGTCCAGCCGAACTGCTAACAGTACAGTTTCCTTCCAGTGCTTCAGACGACTCGACAGGTGCAAGATCATTCTGTAAATCAAGGGGTACTGGATATCCATTATGAATCATCCACCTGATTGGAAGCTCCTTATAGTTAAAATCTGATCCTGGTTTTGCGATACCCTCTAAAATGTCGATGAAGTGGTCTGGAGGATTGACACGGTCAGGGACCGCGATTCCAAGACCAGCGAAGTATTCTTCCACTTTCTTTGCTGGGCCAAGATAAACCAGGAGACCGCCTTTTGCCAGAAGTATTAAATCATCAAACATTTTGAACAATGTGTAGCTGCATCAAACAGAAGACGAGAATCACTTTTATCTAAACACATGGCCGAATATGATATTCCCACCCTTAAACACAATATTAACTAAAATTCAGACCAATACTGACAAATGTAACATTTCTATAAATAATTATAATATATCAAACAAGCTGAAATGGGAAATCAACATGAACTGATCCAATAAAAAGAACAAATCCAACATCTGATACCAGAGATTTGGTTACAAACGAATAAACAATTAATAAGAAAGGGAATTTTCAGGATTGCAGAGATAATTAGGTTACCTTGGTTGGTGAACAACCATACATATATTTACTCCTTCAATAGCTTCACGGCGTAGTGCTCTAAGTAGCAACAGGGATGATGAACTGTCTAATCCGGATGTAGGTTCATCTAAGATCAATAACGAAGGTTCCATTACCATCTCTAGACCCACATTAACTCGTTTTCTTTGGCCACCTGAGATTCCTCGCTTCTCCACCGTGCCAACAAGGGAATCCCGTACGGACTGTAAACCCAATGATTCGATGACCCTTTCGACAACCAGAACCTTTTCCGCCCTAGGCAATTTAGCTGAAAGCCTACGTAGAAAACAAACCTATATAATAGTCATAACGTAATAAAACAAACATGTGAGTATTGCAAAGAAGAGATTGTAAAGGCCAACAAGGTTTGAAATATGCAATTCAAGACAAACAGATACCAAAAAGAACACGTATATACTAGAAGACAGACTAACATATACATCAAGAACAAACACGCAGAGTAACAGATAAAGTACATATACAATCCAAATGCAGCAGAAAGAAGAGTTTGCATGGAATTAATGAAGGATAAAGCACAAAGTGATTCTGAATCATTTTAGATACAATTAACATTATGACTTACCTGCACCTCGCACTAAACCACAGATTCTCTTCGACTGTTAAATTTCCATGCACGATATCATCTTGTGGCACAAAGCCAATGATTTTCTTGTAAGAGTGAATAGATTCGGCCTTTTCGTTTATAAGAATTAAACCAGTCCTCACGCAACCAGTTGCTTTTCCTGTCAAAGCAGAAAGAAATGTTGTCTTTCCAGCTCCAGATGGACCCATGACCGCTGAGACACGTCCGGGAGAAATTTTCCCAGTCATGCATCTCAAGAGATGTTTATTTTTCGCCTTCAGAGTAAGGGTCAAATCCTGAAATGCGACCTCAATTGTAGGCCTCTTTCTTATTTCAATATCTGTAGTCATTGAAATTATCCCAGAGTACGTCAAGTCCTTGTTCTGTTCTTGTAGAGCTTTTTCCTTCTCTATCTGATTATAAGCATATCTGAATATTTGGCTCTTGGTATTCCTGTGCTTAGGTTTTGTGTTGTTTTTTGGATTCCTATCTCCAATCTCAAAACTTAAGCCTTCATGTGCTTCAGGATTTTCCTCAATTTCCTGTGTCGCTTCAGCAAGGCTACCAGAGTCCTGTCTTCTAGCATCAGGAGGATCTTTATGTGTAGCCGTGACGGCTGGAGGAAGATGGAAGGCAACATCAACCCCAGATTTTGCTTGCGCATCGCCTCTAGGCTGATCTGTCTCTCTCATGGATTTTCTTCGAGAGAATGTTCTTGATAATGATTTTTGCAGCTCAATCGCATGCTTCTTAGCAGCATCTTTTGCAGACTTCCATACCTGACGTGCTTGAACAGTTTCTTTCGCGCTCTTAGCCGCAGCTTCTCTGGATTTCGCTTGCTTTCTTTCTCGGATGGAGAGAACTTGATCATAGCAATTGTAAAAGAAGACAAGCAGAAAAGTCAATCCACCCTACACCAAACGGATAGATAATACATGGTGAGTTTACAGCGGGAAGCAACAGCAAATGAAACCAATTTGAAATAAAGACATGTTAGCTTAAAACTGGTCCTTGGTGATAACCATATCACAAGATAGGATTTTAAAATTCAAATTAGATTCTTTGATTGACTTCGAATCAGCAAGGTTCCATCATATAGTGAAGCTCCAACATAAGTCAGAACTCGACGGAGTAGATGAAAGAAGTAGACAGTTTGTTTCTTGTCTATGTCAATGCTCATGCTAAGTGACTAGGAGTATCTGAAAGGCACAAGTGGATATTCATTGCAAGATTCAAGAAGCACGATAAGAATTTAAGATATATCAAATAAGGACTTACAAAAAGTATGACACCATATGCGGTGATATTCTGATTAGAGGATAGAGGGTCACAGTCGGTTAGCTTCAAGCATCCTGCATGTCATTCTAGCATCATTTGCTGCAATTGATCTAGAGATGAAAGCGCTTAGATAAAGCAAAAAAAAAAAAATAGAACGTGACAAGCTTCAATACATCACTAGATAGCCCTCGGTATGAACCCCAGCCTCATTCCTAAAAATATCGAATCCAGAATTTCTAGTTTAATTGGGGTGTCCCATCAGTCTCATCGTGTTCATGGCAACAAATCTTGAGATCAGGAATACTTTCAAGTCTCACTGCATCAAACAACCTTTTTTCTTTCTTTTCCCCCTGATGCTGCAGTACAGAATTATAACTAAGCAGAAACCACAAACGTAGCAAAAACCTAGTGTCACATGAAGAAGCTTTTAGTTTAATTATCCTACAACAGATACATTTTTACCAACGAGCAGAAACTTTGCTTAGATTTACGCATGGGACACTAACTTTTCTCACGTAAAGTGCCTACATTCATTAGACATAACAACCAGAACTCTTCAAGCAAAAGCTGAAACACTGAGGTAGACACTATTAAACATGGAACATAAGGAAATCCGGAAGCAGCAAGTTTACGGACTTCCATTTGGTTATAGAATAAAGAGATCTCGATGACAGAAGCGCTTTCATCTGAAAAAATATGAATGCTTACATGTTCATGGAATTGGCATTCAGGTATCATTTAACCAACACAACACTCAGATGATAGTAACTGCAAAAGAGCACGCAGAAAAGAAAAAAGCACTTCCAATATCCAGAATGTTGCGTATGCGTTTAAGAATAGTAAGCTTACTTGTTTGAGATGTCGATCCTGTCCTGCAGTAATACCTGCAAAATGGATTGTCAAAAGGATTAATCTACCAGGAGTAGAAATTACAGAAATCAACAACGCCGAGACAAAAGAATGGTGCCACTATGGTATTCTAGAGCATGCAGAAATGATAGGCTAACTACAAAAGAAAAGCGCATCAAGACTTGAGATAATAAGCAGTACCCAGTACCACAAGGTATTTTTCCGACAGTACTTGGACAAAATGATCCTGCTGAGCAGAATACCTCTCTACTACTCTTAATATCAGCCCATATATTTGCTCCACCACAAGTGTGATTTGGTTGCCCTGGAGGTAGCTTGTAGTGGTACCTGCCGTAGTCAAAATTTCCATTAGTATTCATTCGTCCAGAGAAAGACAAGAGAACCAAACCCGAAGAGCATGGACTTACGGATCACAGTAGGCAGTATCTTTGTTAAACCGTGAAAGCGGGCAGTATGAGCCCAGAGGACAGGCTGCAACAACATTGCGAACATAATTAAAAACAAGTTTGATTAGAGAAAAAAAAAGTGCTGCAGCAGTGGTGCTAAAATTTACACTTTACTGGGACTGCAACAGTCCAGGAAGCAGAAATCAGATTTGTCATCAATATTCACATAAACCAATGCTTATTACATAGAAATCAGAAAGCAGTAGTTCTATTTCACTTTTTATTTTTATTTTTCTCTTTTCTGTAGAAGAAATACGATAGCAAGCCAATAGCCAATCTGCCCAATCACATTTTCGGACAGGAGACTGACATAAATCAACAGCCATTCAGTCCTATTGAAGGTAAGAGTTCAAGAAGAAACAATATGAGATGAATATAACTGGGAATTTAAAAGTGCAAACAGCAATTTAAAAGTCTGTTTTTAGGTTTTTGACCAAGTATTTCCAGAACTTACGTATCATGCATGTCAGGCCCTGAGGACAGAAAAATCCTTCACAGCAGCGCTGACAGTCTTGAGTTCTATCAGGCAAATCTTTAGAACTTGTTAGGTCAATCGCGCCCTCCTCACCCGCAGAACAAGCCCATCCAGGCTCACAACCAGAGAGCCATGAAGTTGAATTGCAATTCTTGTTTGGGCTTATGAAATCACCTCCTGATGCCCCGCTCTGAATATAACTGGAAAAATACAACTTCACTTCTGCTACAGTACACAACCTCTGCATCATGTCCCCTGAAAAGTGATCATAATTGCCATGAAAGATGAATTGCACATGTGTATCATGAGTAATGACAAGTTGATATCTCGAAACAAACTGGCAAAGGAGGCTATGTTTCATGCCCCTGAAAAATCAGGGTGCACGGTACTCAACAAAACACAAATCAAACACTTCCAAAGCAAGATAAGCAACTTATTGTGCTTCAACAATCTCGAGAGAGCAGGTTGAACAACATTGTGAACTCTCGAGCAGGACCTTGGCTCTTCGATATGCCATTCTTGTCTAAGTCTTAAGCTCAGTTCTTGTTTTTCAATAGCAGCAAACCTACACAACAGACGTAACTAAGGCCTATTTGTCCAGCGAAGCAACATCTTTTCGACACACAGCCTCTCATTTTGTTAGGTAAGTTGTGTATGGTTTTCCCAGCCAGACCTCATCATAAGTGGAAACTATTAGAACGGGTAAATAAGGCACACCTTTTGTATTCCGGATGCATTGTGTCAAGAAACTGAGATCCCCTTCGAAATCAAACGCAGCATTCCAATCAGCATACCTGCAAAACAACTCCATCAACCACATTCAATAAACAACAGAAACAAAACTTTACAACAATACAACAACAGTTTCGTCACCTACACGTCCTTGATGCAGAAACTGAAGGGCTCAAGGATCATGGGGCCAACAGTCTGACTGATATTCGAAAACCGATCATACATCGCCCGAGTCCTCTCCTCAATGTCGTCATCATCACTATCACCACCATCACCACTCCCCGTATCATCCTCCGGTGGGATCTGTGAATCCACATGTAGCAACAAAGAAAAACACAACAAGATCAAGCCGAACACCAAATTGCGGATCGATGACAAACCTTTTTTATCGATTCCCATCAGATCAATAATGGCGGGAGATCGCAACAGGAAACATTTGTCGTAATAGGGTTCATGTACTGGGGAAGAGATCCAGGTGTTGATGGGATTGAGAGGGGAGAAAAAGGGAGGAGAGATGATGGAAAGCAAGAAAAAATAAACATGGCGGGGAGGGAGAAATGGCGTAGTTGTAGGGGGTGCAGTGATAACTACATGAATGCAGGTCATCATCAACGGTCATTTTGCCATGTCATGATATTTTGAGAAAGTACTGACGTTTCAACAGGCAGGAAAAACCGGGCATCGTTTTGTCTGAGTGATGAGAACTCGATCACCTTTAACAAGGCTTTTCGAAGAAAGCAGACATTGCGAGAACTTTGTCCCTAATCCAGAGATGAAAATCTAAAACTCAAAAAGGAAAAATGTTTAGCAGATATCGTACATCTTTATCCAAGTTCCATATAAACGACATTGAATTATCTACAAATGAAGCCTTAAAGGCAATCGTGGTCGCATGTTACCAACGTATATCATGGTTCTCTTGACAGTTGAAGCATACTCAAACTACCAGGATTGTCCCCGAGGTAGCATAGCTCAGATTGATATAATTTCTTTGGTACATATTACTGCTAAGTGGGTGTCTTAGCAGTAGTCTCGGAAGAGCTTCTCCCTGGCATAATCAGGCTTCATTCACATTATTCAAAAGCACCGAAGACTTCCCTTTCATTTTCCCCCAGTAGTCTCGCCTGAGCTTGAACTCAGGTCGAAGAGCCTCTGGGTTGATCGAGCAATGTTAAATCCAGGAAACTCCAATCGAGTAAGGTCCAATCCAGCAAAACTCAAATCAGGTTCAGACTAGTTCGACTTCATTTGCAACCCAACCAAAAGGGGAATAAATAACCAGTTGGCGGGGGATAGCCATAGCACTCGGATTCTGTAAATCTTTAATATTATACAACTTCAAGCAGCATCCTCTGTGCAGAGGAGCAACGATGAGGATGAGATGAACAGACGAAGTAAGCTAGGAGAAAACCGATCAAATAGGTTCCTATAATCGTTCAGCTCCGGAGAGTTCAACCTCACGCCGTGAGCTGTCCCCTCGACCTTCACAACGCTTATACTGCAGCAAGCCATCAGTTTGGAGGTTGCCACCCTAGACTCTAGAGTTGTATGTATCATTAGTGGAAACGGACTTCTACTCCACCGGTCCTCCGATCGGACTCAGCCAGTCTAGGAGCTTCCTATTCATAATCTCGAGCGAAGAACATGACTCAATCTTTGGGACCAGCTTTTCCACAGCTCTCACTAAGTTACCTCTTCCATCGTGCATTGCAAGGAGCAAAATTGGTCAGATGACTCCCTTGCCAGTTCCCATCTTTTCCACATTCGGATGATTCCACAGTTAATCGTTGAGGAGTTCATCAATGGACCATGACGTTTCTGATTGATGGTAGAGCTACAGCATAAACAAATTTGTCGGGATCATGTTTTGTAAAATTTCTCCAGCACTCTCCACGTGATAGCATCTGGAGATAGTCCATTCCTTCTCATCTCTCCCACAATCTGATACGCTTCTCGCTTTAACCCAAGTTTGCAGGCACTATTGATCAGTATATTGAAGCTCACAATGTTTGGAGAAACCCCGGAGTCCACTAGCTCATACAAGAAGCTGCAAGCTTCCTCAAATCTCCCAGCACCACAAAGCCCTTTGATAATGGCCGCATAAACAAAATTGTCATGCAGTCCCGAGGGCCATACAACATCATCCCAGAACTTTTTAGCCTCATCGATTTGGTCTGCTTGAAACAGACCCTCAAGAATGATTGCATATGTGGTGCAATCAGCACCCATGCCTTGACTTGCCATGCTTGTATGAACACTCATGGCTTCAGTAGCCATTCCCAAGTTGAATAATCCCCGAATAACTGCATTATATGTCACAACGCCCGGTCTCAAACGTCTCTCAGGCATCGTCTTATTAAGCAAGCTCAAAGCGGCTTCAGCTTTTCCATCTTTCAGGAGGGCGAAGATCACAGTTGTGAAGCTTACTACATCTGGTTTGCAAAATTTACCCATCATCATATCGTTCAATATCTTCATTGCTTCTTCAACCCTCTCGGCCTCGCAGAATGCCTTGAGGATTGTGTTGAGCGTGATCACATCCGGTTGGCATCTCATCTGAAGCATCAAAACAAGAGCATTGAGGAGCTCAGTCGGGTTATCAACATAACAAAGAGCTCTAAGATATATATTGTAGATCCTAGTTCGGTCCGCACCTTTCCTTTCTAGCATGTAGGTAAGAAGATTCTTAGCCTTCACTAAATCAAACTCCCGGCAAAGACCTTCAACCAAAACCTTGTAAGTATATTCCGAGGGCACGTATCCAAACTCAATCACCTCCTCAAACAACTGATACGCCCTCATACACCCGCCATCCGTGCTCAGCCCATGAACAATGGAATTATACGACACCAGACTCGGCCTCATCCCTCTCTTCTTCCTCATTATATACACAATCCTCGAAGCCCCGTGATGCCTACCAACTCTACAGAGCGAATCAATCATCTCTGCATAAGCGAAACCCTCATCAACCCCCTTCACTTTCGGCATCTGCTCCGCAATCCTACACACCTCATCCACCATCCCTTCCCTACACAAAATACCAACAACATTCGAAAAAGCCGCATGACTAGAACATTTATCATCATCCTCCATTCTCCTCCACACCTCATCCAACACCGCCCTCCATCTCTCACTCTCCCTATACCTCACCACCCCACCCAAAAACACACTATACGTCATTGAATTCGGTCCCACCCCTCTCTCAGCCATTTCGTCGAACACCTTCTCTGCACTCCCCAAATCCCCAACCCTAACATAACCGCCCACCAACGCCGTCAACAAAACCCTACCCAACTCAACCCCTCTCTTCATCATCTCCCCCAACACCATTTCCCCTATCCCCACCTCACCTATCCTACAAAACCCATCGATCAATCTATTCCAATTCACCAAACTCATCTCAAACAATGTTCCCTTCCGTTCCCTTAATTGGATCACAATTCGTCTCGTCTCGAAAGGGGTTTTCGCGTCCATCAATCGCGATATCAAGACATTACAGGTGGGATCGTTTGGGATGAAATTGGATGATATGGCGAGGGAGAAGCGAAGGTGGGCTTCGGCGAAGCGGCGGGAATCGCAGAGGGAATGAATAATAGTAGTGATGCTGTTGCGAGGCTGAAGGACGGCGGCGGCGGCGGCGGCGGGGTTGTTGTGGGTGACGGGGCAGTGAACCGAGTTCGAGACCGGGTCGGGTAGGGTTTGGGGTGAGGTGGAGAAGAGGCGAGTGAGGAGGAGGAGTGGAATGGGTTTGCGAAGTGGTGTGAGGAGCATTGCGCCATGCGAGGGGGCATGGAGATGGATCTACGAGCTTGAATTTTGCAGCCACTCTCATTCTCAACTCTGGCTTTGAACTTCCAGAAAACTCGAGTCACCTCTTATTTAAGTTTCAAAAAGAAAATCCAACACATACCAGTGAAATCGTCAATGAAAATCACATAATAAAGCCTACTTTCAGAGAAGGTGTTCGTTGCGAGCCTGCTATGTCAGTTTGGATCGATTGCAACTTCTTTGTTGCTCTCCATGTCGCCTTGGGAAACGGCTTCTTGTTGTGTTTCCCGAATCGACATGCACTGCCGTTCGGCTTGTGATCATCAAATTCTGGAAGGTCATTAGCCATCTTCTTGGACTTCATTTGCAGCAATCCCTAATGATGGAAGTGCCCAGGCTATTTGTATCAAAGCTCGGTGACGTTTCCTTTGATCGGAAAAGCAATTTGCTCCTCCTCCAATGGATTTTAAGCAAAGCTTTCTGCTTGCATCTTCACTTTGAAAATGTCATGGCTAGCTGCATCTTTAATCAAACAACCATTGTCTTCGAACACAACTATATAGCCTTTTTCAAGAAGTTGTCCGACGCCCAGTGGGTTCTGATCAATTTCAGGGACATACAATACATCGAAAATGTACTTCGTACCTAAACAGCTTGAAAGCGCAACTGTTCCCTTTCCTTCAACAACTATGTGCTCGTCATTTCCAATTCGAACTTTTGACGTGCTTGTGCTCCTTAGTTCCCTAAATAAATCCTTGTCATGCATCATGTATTTTGTACAACCACTATCGATAAGCCAACGATCGCTCGATTTGATGTCAAAGAAACATGCAGCCAGGAACAATGGATCCTCCTCCTTACTCATCAACAACCTTTGTCACTTCTCCTTTGTTTATCTTTGTTTTTGTAGATGATACCTTCCCCCATTTGATTGCACTTGGAGCACTTAGCATTTGACCTCCTCCAATTTAAAATCTGGATGAGACTTCCCGCCACAATGTTGGAATACCAACATGAAGAATAGACCTTCCTGCTCCCAGCTCTGCTCTCGTTGCCCTTCTTTTACTTGTTTCTTGCATTCTCTTTATGCTTGACAGGTAAGGCTCCTTCAATGTCGTTGTCCTATCTCATAGCTCTTCTTTGCTCATGTGCTTGTAATAGTTGAGAAGTTCTGCCAAAGTGATCTTTGACACGTCCTTGGAGTTCTCTAAGGATGTAATCGTGGCCTTTAACTTTTCTGGCATCGTGACAAAGGATTTTCTCAACAATCCTTGGTTCAGGTAGCGCAGAGCTCGATAAACTGACTCGACTTGTAATATCAAGTAGCCTATCAGAATACACTTTGATGAATTCAGTCTTCTTCATCTTTTGCAAGTCAAAATCATGTATCACGTTCAATGCTGGCATCCCTTTGATCCTTTCGTCTCGCTCGTATTCTTTCTTGAGATAATCCCATATCTCCTCTACACTTCAAAGCCATGATATGAGTGAAGATAAGGGATGAGACTGCAGCATACAAGCAGGCCTTTGCCTTTGATTTATTGGTCTTCTTCTCCTTGCGTACCTTGATCTGTGCAATGGTAGGATTCTGCGGAAGTTCAGGAACTGCATAGTTCTCTTCCATAGTATCCTACAGATCCAAAGCCTCCAAGTCAGCCTTCATACGAACCGCCCAAGATTGATAGTTGTTTTCGTCGAACACTGGCGGAGCAATTAATGACATACTAGTTTCGGCTTCCATGACTTGTTAGATTGACACACAGGTCCCTTGAGACAGAGCTCTGATACCAATTGCTATTAATTGAAGAAGATAGAATTCTAGAGATGTGATTGAGCAAAAGACTGAATTGATCATTAACATCAGAGAGAGAATGCAACTTATAGACGAACAAATAACAACTTGCTAAGATCAAGGACCTAATTTCAGGCCTTAACCGCAATAACAAACAGAAGTACTACAGATTCCAGGATCTGCAACATTGATGCACCTGCTCATGGCCATGTTCTTGATTCTTCTACATCCGATCACATAAGTGCTGAGCCCGGAGTCCGTTATCTTCGAACAATCGTTCAGTCTCAAAGTTTCTAGGTAACAGACTCCCAGCCGGAAACATTTATACTTCTCAGGTCACTACAGCCCTCGGCAACAGCACACAATCCCTCGTCCATGACCTTTGAACAATAAGTTACATCCAGTAACTGGAAATGATGAAGACCGCTTCTGATTGCCGTCATACCAGCATCTATAATACCTGTATCCGTCAAGACAATAACATAGCTATTACAAATGAAAGAGAGGATCCTTCTGCTTATCTACAACATCTCGGATGGTTAAAAAGTTTCAATTCAAACTAGACTCCTGATACCGTCCTAATTGATATCCCAGCTGATGAAATACCATTGTTATCAAACAGCAGGATTCTAACAAGGCAGAGTGGATCTCAAGTATATTGCTCATATCATGCAATATGTCTGTTTTATCCATGTGTAGCAGTTGCTGCAGAATCTCAATCCCATGTACACAAAATCTTTCGCTTAAATATTGTGGACAACAGCTATTGGCATCCATATACAGCTTGTCAGCACTGATGAAGAACGGTCCGGCTAATTTTTTGCGAGTCCCAACCGACGAAGAGTAAAAACATGAAGCCATGATGCATCTGTAAAGTTTAACCATACGCTTTTAATCCTGCAAGGTAAGAGTAAACAATGAAGAGGAAAACTGGCTTGTGGCAATGAGCAAGAGATCAGAGTCAGTGATGCCAGGGGAGTCCATGAGTGCAAAAGTTGAGGAGGAAAACTGGCCAGTGGCAATGACTAGAGATCAGAGTCAGTCATACCAGTGGAGTCCAAAATGTTTGAGGTCGAGCTCGATGATCCGAGGAAAGCGAGCAACCAACCTAGACAGCCTCTGAAATGCAAAATTCATTGCTAGTTTCTACTTCTCAAGATTCAGCAAGTTTAACCACCGCTTGCCCACCAAACTGGAGGCTTGCTAGTCCCGTTTTTCTTTGATCTTCGACAAGACCTTGCTCAACTCATTGTCCGTCAGAGCATCGTTGATCGAGATACCAGTGATCGCCATTGCTGGGATGCATCCAAAGACAGGAACAGATACCTGTAATATTTTTACATCGTGAAATCCTGAATTGTTTATGTTGATCTTTTTTCTAACACGTACCCCTGGGATGCGTAATATTTTTATTGCTATATGTTTAATCAATTACTGCCCAGCCCTTTGCGCGGGTAGATTGTTATCTTTATTTTATTGCTATGTGTTTACGTATTGTAAGTAGTGATTAATCACAACACATTATTCTTATCCATAGTTATTAAATTTTCTTTTTAGGGAATCAAAAGACGCCAAATAGTTAGTAGAACAATATTAACCTAATTGATTATTGTAGAAAATAAATAACATAATCCGATGAATATAAAAATATTTATCTATTTTCCACCTTAAAAAGACATTTGTCTAATTATCACAAATAATCGTACTAACAATATTTGGTTTGCTCGTGTAGATTGTTGTCATTTTTTTATTGCTATGTGTTTAATTAATGTTAAGAACTACTCCCCCGCCCCATATTACAGGCAATAGTTTGAAAATCGCACATGTTGAGGCAAACTTTGACTTGTGTCGCGAGAAAATCAAACATCATTTTTGGTAAAATTCTCGTGAAACATTAATAATAATTTAAATTGTGTATTTTAATTCTATATATGTGACGTGATTTTCATTCAACGTTAAAAATAAAAACGAAGTTTCTCAAAATACATATTGAATAGTGCAAAGATTGAAAGTGTTGCCTACAATATGGAATGGAGGGAGCATTAAAAGTGCGATTAAAAATGCGTATTGTATGTGTGTAGTTATTAATCACAATACTTGCATGGTTTTTTATTATTTAGGATAGGATTTTTTTTATAAGGATTGTTATTTTGAAATTTGAATTGAAATATTATATTAAATTTGATTATTTGCAAGATCAATCTAAACTCAAAGCCAAAAAATTAATTAAATAAAAAAATTAGTTCAAATAAAATTTAATATACGCCATCATGCCGTTTGTTATCAGTAAGTTTTGTATAATCTAATCTAATATCTAATATATATATTATTACCTAAACTCTTTCGACGGTATGTCATGACGTTCCGTGGGACGCCATCCATCCTAATATTAAATATATTTATAAAAAAAATCAAAACCTAATAAATCTTCTAATCTAATCTATTATATATACTATCACATAATAAATTTTGTAATACTTTAATCTTAAACAAAATATTTGTAAAATGGAAAGAACGAAAAACAAATCTTTCAAAGAATAATTTTGCAATACTTTAATCTTAAATAAATATTTATAAAAATGATAAAATTGAAAAAAAAACTTTTATTAAAATGTTCTAGACAACATCGAAGATTATCTTGCTGATAATCGATACAATCGAGGATAATGTAAAAAGTTATTATCATATTATCTTAGTATCATCTTTGGTTGGAAAAATATTAAAAAATTTATTTAAAAAAAGTGAAAAACTAAAATTTTAAACTTTTACTAAACAATATCTATCAAATATCTAAATATAAATCTAACTTTGTAATGAAAAATAAAATTTAAACAAATAAAAAATATCTAAATCTAAATCATAAACAAAATATTTATAAAATGGAAAGAACGAAAATAAAAAAAATCTTTCATAAAATAATTTTGTAATATTTTAATCTTACATAAAAAATTATAAAAATGATAAAATTGAAAAAAAAAACCTTTTAAATATGAAATCTAGACAATACGAAATAAGAACTTGGTCTTTCACTAAATGTATCTACTCAACATCGAGGATTATCTTGTTGATAATCGATATAATCGAGGATAATATAAACATTTATTTTCATATTATCTTAGTATTATCTTTGGCTGGAAAAATATTAAAATTTTATTGAAAAAAATTTAAAAAAAATGAAAAACTAAAGTTTTAAACTCTTGCTAAACAATATCTATCGAATATCTAAATATTAATCTAAATTTGTAATGAAAAATAAAACTTATAAAAACAAAAACTTTCTAAATCTAAATCAAAGGGAATTGAAAAAAAAAATCATAACTATTCGATGATAAACAATAAATAAAATAATAACAAGAATTTTTGTATTTAAGAGAATTATTATCCAATTAATTTTTTTAAAGGACAAATCAGGTATTATCGTATTTAAGTTAAATAAATTTTAAGAGAATCTTAAAATAATTATAAGAAAATCAAAAAATAAAAAAATAATTTATGAAATAATCTTTCGATACTTTAATGTTAAATAAATAGTTATAAAATGAAGAAACAAAAATTAAAAAATCTTTTACAAAATTAATTTTCTAATAGTTTAATATTAAATAAATATTCATAAAATATAATTTAATTAACCTAATATATCTAATATATATATATATCGTCTTATCTAGTCATTTAAAAATTTTAATGGATAATCAAGTAATTTTATTTTATTTAAACTAACAGAATCTTATCCAATTAATTTGTGGTCTTTGATTATGAATTGAACGATCGAAATTAAATTTTGACGATATTAAATTTAGCCTAACTATTTGATCAAAAGTTAAAAAATCTAAACAATCATAACTATAATCATAATGAAAATTTAATATTTTCAATTTAACATAAAATATTTGCATCAAATAAAAAATATATAATAAATATATATGGAAATTTTTTTACAAAGAAATAATTAAAAGAAATCCTAATAGTTTTATATATGAAATCACCTTTTAATATAATAAAACAATAATTTTTGATAGATTTTATCAAAAAAAAATTATCACGTTCAATATACTAAATAGGTAAGTTTAATATTATTTATTTATATCAGTATTCTAGTCATATATATAATAGATATGTAATAGATTTGTCATGTGCATCACTGCACGGGTGCACAGAATCGTAAGTACTGATTTTGACATATCGCACGACGACTTATGCAAGCAAATACCTGGGCAATGAAAAAGGCAGGTGATTGACAGGCTAATGGCGATAGAGGGGAAGCATATCAAAATTAGAAGGGGTAGAGAGACTGGGCCATGAAACTGCATAAAGCATACCCTTCACGACTCTCTCAGCAGGTCTGCCGACCACATTAGAGCTACTAGGTTGGACCATGGAGTTGTTTCTTTATCGTGCCAGCCCCATAGAGAAGATCCATGGAGCTTAAGGAAGCACCATCACACTAACAGATCACAGTTCATAGTAGGAGGGAAAACCAAAGAATGCTTCCAATCCATACTAGTAAGAGGCTCAAGGTATGTGCCTGACCTTTCAAGTTTTTTCTCCAGTGTTTTGATCTGAAAAGGTGCCTAGGAGAAGTGTCATTCCTGAAGAAGAAAATAATTAGTGATCTTGGCACCTATCATCATAATTCACCTCACGAACAAATCAAGCCAGTCCTACAGCCACAGAAAAAAAAAATGTTGAGTAATGATTCGGGATGATTATAACAAGCTTCATGGATCTATTGCCGATTAAATCCTCAATACCAATTCAAGAGAGGAAAAAAAATTGATTTCATTCATGTCAGTTGCCTCACGGTGATTACAACCACGATTGAGAGCAGCATATCCGCAATCAGAAACTACCAGACTAGAAGACACAAAGAAAGTTTCATCAATTTAGTGAAAAACCTTTGACATATTTGCTTCAGTACTCATATTCCATCAACTGCAAGAACTACATTATATTCTCGTCATTTTACATGAGGCTAACGTATCCCCTAGTGAAGCCAAAGGAATCCAGCACCTTTACTCACAGGAAAAAGGAAAAAAGAAAGAAAGAGAACAGAGAGCATGGCCTATTCGATACTGGCACAAGAAATGCTAAACTTGGCACTTCAATCCCTTGATCCAGCCCCTACTTCTCTCATTCTCTCATTTTTTTTCCACTGCGATAGCCCACAAGATACCTGCAAGTGGAACCATGGACAGAATAAATCACTAGCAGACTGTATTTCTATGATAAAACCTTGCGCCTCTGCAGCACCATTTAGGTCACTGTTAACATTAGTGTTCTCCCAGACCTTGCTAAATGTTTGAACTAAACTAGGAGTTAAATAAAAGGAAAATGCTACAGCAGCAGCAAAAGCATACGTAAACATGTAAACATAACTTCTTTCTCTGGAACTTTGGAGTCTGGACATAACACTAATTAGAGACATAAATTACCAGTTGTAACCAATATCGATTGTTCTAACTTCTATGCGGCAATGTTATGAATAACTATTCAGTCATCTAATTAAAAGAGAGCAGGGATATTGCTTAATTTCTCCAAAACAAGGATTTTGAATTGATATTCCTTTTTTATAGTATGGGTTTGATGCCATAATGACAGCTGGTAAAAAAGTATTGTCAATTTCTACAAGATGAGTTTCGCCTATAATTCAACACTTCCGTAAAAGAAAAAAAACTTGGTTATATATTCAGTTCTTGAAAAACTTTAGATGTACAAGGTTAAGTTATGTACATCCTCCCTCCCAAAAACCCAGCTCTAAACATGAGACTTTTCCACTGAATAACTTCAGTTGAGTTCTTTGAAACAGAGATGCAACTTATTAAAAACCAACACCGACAATCTAAAAGCTAACAACTATCCCATATCATAATCAATTTAGATCTCCTCAGGTGTGAACAGATTTCCACTGAGTAAGTTGAGTTGAGTTCCCTAAACAGGGATAAGAAACAATAGCTCATGAAAAGTAACGGTCGGTGTAAAAAGGTAATAAATCTTCCAGATTATAATCAATATGGTTCCATAATTTTATTTTATTTTTCCCATTGGCTATGTATCATGTGCATACCATCATGTGCATACCACCTTTCCACCAAAGAAACAAACAGTATACTGATTAACTACAAAACAATTTATGGTAACAAAGTGAATCCGCATTGAACCGCATCAAACCTTTCATATAATTAACATACAATCTGTAAGGTATCAATAGATAACAGGCAGTTCTATCATGAGCACTTTCCCCCTGATTTCTACTATTAATACATCAGCTCAGCGTGCCAACCATCTATTAGCAGGCATATATCTGAAACAACAGAAGATGGCCAACTCACCGACGAGCTCCTTGAGGCATCACAAGAGTACCAATTCGACGAAAAGGAGCACTAAAACAGGAAGTAGTGATAAGAGGGGAGGAGGAAAAACAAAGACCAAAGGAGAATTCCAGATTGGTGTGCCAAAACATTGCATCGGACGATTGTTTCGATTAAGGAAGCAACTGGGGCATCAAAGCAGCAGCCAAACTCTAGACTGGCTACTGGATAATGCTGAGAAGCAAAATGCAGGTAAGGCTTCGGTTCAAGGTAGAATAAATGAGCATCCGAAGCATGCTTTTGAAACTTCAAACTGCTCATCTTCTAGTTCTCCAAAAGATCTTGTGCCTCTTTTACATCTTTCGTCAGGCGATCCCTCTGTGGCGGAAGATCCAAGACTTCTAGAGGGAGCCGAAGAGTTCCCCCCATTGGATTTCGACACCTTTTCAAAAATCAATGTTGAGTTCATGACTTATGATTCTTCTTACTGGATTACATGGATAGAATCCTCACGAGAGTGTAAGGATCAAGCGATCAAGAAGACTATTCAGTCCTGTTAGTTCTAACATTGATGGCCGAAAAGATAAGTCTAATGTTCTAGGGTAAGATTTTAGTTTAGAAGTCGTAGATTGCGTTGTTTCAATGCTTTGTTGATTTTGTAGGCTAGGAAGGGTTCATCTCATGTAAAGCCCTTGATCTAGTAGGATTTTAGTTACAATTATGTATTTGTTTATAATTCGGGGAATCAATTTTTTTAAGCGTCATTTTGCATAGTTCTCTGGTTGTATTGGTTTTTTATTTCAATCATCACATAACATAGTTCAGTGCTTCAGTTTATTCAACCAAGATACAGGTTATTCAACTCATCTTATGGGAAAAAAATTGTGAAACTCCACTGATCTGTCTTCCAAAATTTGAAAATTGGGAAAGAACACCCAAAGGAAGGCCGGACTCCGTTACCAAGATCAAAAGGGAAAAAGGTCACCGGAGTAAGTTTCAAAACAACCAAGATATCCGTTACGTTTACTCTCATGTCACGTGAATTTTCCTCGCTAGGGAATACATTAAAGAACCCACTTTTGGTAAAAAGTCATATCCTTCCTCATCATAACCCTCACGCTGCTACCACACGCACCCCGTCTGCCACACACTGCTATTGAGCCAACACTAAGACGGACAAAAAAATATCGAAGTTTTCCATGCCAAAACCTTAAGCATAACCTGTCACTTCTTTTCCATTAGTCTGTGCTTATAGTCAAACCATTCCATGATTCACACACGATGCACGACCATATGCACATTCTAAATTTTTATCCTTTCTGCTAGCAATATATTCAAATGTGAAAAGTTCACATTTTTATTGGTTTTTTTTTTTTTATTGGTTTGACAAAGAACCCAACTCTTGCAATTTCGACATTTAAAACGATAAATGCGATAAGCAACTGTCCTCAAACAACATTCCAGCTAAGTTGTACAACCCACCCAAACCCAAATACATAGTCTAGAATAATAACTACACTCAAACTAAAGTTTGGTTCACTGAATTATGCAATCTAGTATCAGTCATGAAATGCTGCGATGCCGAAAATATGGTAAAATTACGTGCAACATAGAGATGCTCTTTCTTGACCGAGACAATCAGTTCTATTAGATTTCTTTCTCCCTTCCACTATTTCCTCTAGAGCGTTTTCAGAATCCATCCATTCCTAAACAAAAGAAACTTCACTAAATTTTTGTTTCCTTGGATTCATCGAATCATCGACACTAGAGATTCACCAAACTACAAGCAATTAAGCTGCAACCTCAACAATGAAGCATCACAGCAGTGCATAGTAAACCGAACACAACGAATATCAACACATGTCTAGATAAACTTTGACCACTCGCATATGTTAGAGACAAACTAACCCCCTACTACGACTTTTGACTCCAGATTGTTGCTTTGGATTTTCGGGATTTTGTCGAAAAATATCCAGTATAGGTTTCATTCACCTTTGAGTACTCGTGATTCGTGAACTATAATTATGGCTTTGTGCACTATAGATTGTATGTGTGTGCACTGCAATTCGTACCTATGAACTGGAAAAATCAAAATAGGTATTAATCAAACCGTAAGTGAAACTATTTGACATTGCTTCCCATTTACTGAAGACATAAGTATTTAATACCGTGTTTTCCAACACTAGTTTTATGTCATGTGTCCATCTGATAAAGGACCCACTAGCTCTCAACATCTGTTTTCTTCGTTCGCAAGACTCCAACTCGAGACCCAACTCTCAGCCACTCGAGCACACATTAACATTGGTAATCACTAGATCACATGACCAATCAGGTAAAAGTCACATCCCAAACATAGAATTAGAAGAGAGTGAATCGACAAAGATCATCAATCATCATCATATTATGGTCGAAAAACTAACCTGCGTTCCCCCACTGCTCCGCCACAGGATGTCTAGCGTTGTTATCGGCGACGTATTCGCCGTAATTTGATTTTGCGGCGGTGGTGTGAACTGAGTATTGTGATTCGAGGAAGGATGGGTAGTCGAATTTGGTATTGGGCGTAGAAGCCATTTGGAAGTGTTGAAGAAATGAGTCCCGCAAAAATATGTATTAGCCCATAAATTTACAAAAACAAAAAAAATAATATTTCTTATATATATATGTCAATCTTTATGCATATAAAATCAAAATATTATAAAATTTATAAAAAAAAATTCAAGATATATATGTTATAAAATAATTTTTATTTGATATAATCTGATAAAATATTTTTCAATTTCATATATTTTCCATTTTCTTAACCAAACGTGCGGTTATTGTCTTCACTGTCTCCCTTTTTTTTTCTTTTTTTCTTTTTTACGGAATGAAATCGATGACAAAAACCATTTATCAGCAACGAAATTTGTTGCATCGCCATCATCATCTTGATCATTATTTGTGATCCTTTTGTAATAAATAAGAAGATCATTTTTGTTTGTAAATTTGGTTCGAGATCTTATTCATTTTTATGTCATACGAATTTTGATTTCAAATATATTATAGAAAAAGTACGAGATTGTTTCAAAATCTCCTCATTGAAATGAATTCAACTTGTATTGTTCAATTTCGGATCATAAACAATGCTTGTTGAATGATCAAGATGATTTGATAATGTTGTTTGGGCTCTCAAAATGTCATTGTTTATCATCATTTGATGTGAACGTTGTGTGTGGAGGAATGAGTTTGGATTGTAGTGGTTCGAGTGTGGTTTCAAGTCTTGAAAATAAAATAAAGCGTCTGAGTACAAACAGTGTATCACAACCTCAAATAGTATACCTTTGTTTCTACTGGTGCACGAATTTTTTGAGACTTAAATTTTCAATCATAATAAACACTTTGAGATAAAATGATGATTTTGGTGATGATGTTATACGTGAGTCGTTGCTTCAATTGGATTTTGGTTCATCGAGCAATTGTGATCAATCCTTGCATTTTTCTCATTGGTCAAATTTGATTCAAAATATTGACCAAGTTTTTCCTCATGGTGCAAAGCAGTTCAATAAGTGTCTTGCACTTTATGCAAGTGAAGTTAGATTTCAATATAGTTTTATAAGGAATGAGAAACGATAGAGTTCATGCGATCCGTTTTAAGAAAAGATTATGGTTGTCAATAATTTGTTAAAGGGTTCATTGTGTTCTTACAATAAATCATTTTTCATGAGAAAGTTGAATAATATCCACACATGTGGACAATTGTTTTTTCCGACGGGTTCAATGAAGTCCATGTAGACGGAATGGTTTGTTAAGTCATTTCTTGGAAATGGTACATCACAACCCTAATTTTAATACGAACCAGGTTTGAAATTATGGTTCAATTTATTTTGAAATCAACTATGGTTTGGATTTGTCATATAGAAGTTTTTCCTGATGGTGCAAAGTAGTTCAAGAAATCTCTTGCACTTTATGCAAGAGAGGTTGGATTTCAATATAGTTTTATGAGGAATGAGAATGATAGAGTTCATGCGATCCGTTTTAAGAAAAAATGATGGTTGTCAATAGTTTGTTAAAGGGTTCATTGTGTTCTTACAATAAATTATTTTTCATGAAAAAGTTGAATAATATCCACATCGGTGGACAATTGTTTTTTCCGACGGGTTCAATGAAGTCCGTGAAGACGGAATGGTTTGTTAAGTCATTTTTTAGAAATGGCACATCACGACCCTAATTTTAATACGAACTAGGTTTGAAATTATGGTTCAATTTATTTTGAAATAAACTATGGTTTAGATTTGTCATATAGAAGTCATGAAAAACCCTGAAGAAGGCGAAGATGATTCTTACTAGTGATTCTTTCGAATCGTTTTTGAAATAGAAGCCATATATTCAGGCACTTATTAGTACCAATCTAATAAGTCATATAACACTTACCACAAAAGAAGGATCAAATCATTTTTCTAGGCCTTTTGTTTCATTAAATACTTCGATTGTCGGTTTCAATCATTGTACACCTTTATTTTTTCTTGATGAAAAATTTTTGAAAGGTGATTTCAATGGAGTCATATTAAGAGCTACTGAAAAAAATGCAATAGAAGTATGTATTTTTATTATTAATTATTTATTTTTTTGTATTTCTAGTTAGTACGCCATTTAACCAATGATTCCTCTAGCATTTCAAACATGAATATTATTCATATAAATTTTTTTTGTGAGACTTTTTTTATTAAGATTTGTTGTTGTTGATAAGGAGACGTATTTTAGTTGACATTACTATAATCATAAAAAAATGGAAATGAAACAACCAATTATAAAATATGCTTGAAGTATTTTTTTTTTAAAAGAAAATCCCGAATGATTTCTCTTGGTCAATCAAATAGCCCGTAAATCTGGAGGACCCTTTAAATCAGCTTTCACTGAGCTCACCAGCACAAAGTACCTCGGCACTCAACGGGTTTTGATCCCCTCACCTCTCCCCACATTCGAGGAGTTAGGCTGAGTCGCTTATCATGTGGGGTGGAATGATCCACCATAACCAATTATAAAATATGCTTGAAGTATGCTACCTTATTCTTCAGTAATTGATTTTCTACCAGAATTTCTTCGATTTTTTTGTTGAGCATATCAATTTCAAAATTGACATCCTAAAGGTGGTTCTTCATGGTTTGTCGAATCGACAATATTTTTGGGCCCACATGTCGTGCCAGAACATCACAAGATGCAATCCCTGGGTCTGTCTCTGTCGAACTCCTGATTTTGTCCCTGGGTACGTCTTATGTGTACAAATAGTTCGCCTTAAGTAAAACTAACTTAGCACACTAAAGCAATGCGCCTTACTTAAAAAAAACATACAATTCTAAATAGTATGTCATCATCAAATGAAACAGTACGTCTTACAAAAGAATAACAAAATGGATAAATTCTGTGCGTCTTCATCAAAATAAAGAATGTGTTAGTATAGAGTGTTTATCGAATGGTTAGTAGGCATTTCGACTTGTACACCTCGTCGTTGACATTATCGTTGTGAGATTTTTCAGTTTGTTGTAAATGTGCGACGTCGAGTTAAGTCACACAATTTTTCCATATTAGTCACGTAATTTGCATACGCCCACTTCATTGATGCCTTCGATGTGGAGATGAAAAGCATGTTCATGATGTAAAACACTAACCGTCTCGCGGTGTCCTCATAGTCATGCAGCTCTTGACGTATTGATACGTTGATAACTACTGTTTTGCGCAGTTTAGATGTCGTCAATTCTCTTGCATGTTTCTTTCCTTGGTTATGTTCTTTCGCGAATCTTCTTTCCAGGAACTCACTTGGATTGATTGTCTGTAAGTCCTCATTAGTTATTTCATCCGTCCCGTCAACAATTCCGAATATGAGTGTGATATCTAACGACGCTATGTTGAAAGTGAATGAACTGTCTTCTTGGTTGTACTTCGATGCAACCTCTCATATGAACTTGTCACTCTTTTTTGCAATCTGATTTAGTAATATACCCTTTCATAATTGGGTCAAATAATGTTAAGAATAACGTTCTCCTGAGCCGTACTTTGTGCTCATATGTGCATCGAAAATTCGATTTCTTTTTCAAAAGCTTAATGAGCATTGCCAAGTTGCTTTTGTATTGTGTCTTTTTTCCTGTTTCATTATACAAATAAGGAAAACAAAAATATTAAGAATAATTAAAAAAGACAGTATGTCTTTGTATTTAAAACAATGCGATATTTTTAAACAAACAAATGGAGATAAACAAGACCCAGCCTGAGCACTGATCATTGTTCGAGGAACATTAAAGCTACAGAGAAAAAAACAAGTGAAGCAATGTCAATCTGTCTGATTTAGCATAAAACATAAATTAAATTAATAAATACTATTATCCGTAAGGTTTTATGATAGAAATTTTGATTCAGTGGAAAGATTATGGAGTTTACTTTATGTTGAATTTGCGAATTAATTTTCAGAGTTGTATACGAGAAATTATAAATTTAAATGCATCAAATGGTCATTTTGAACAGTTCTGAAACGGGACTGGAATGTCTTGTTTTGACCCCGAAACAACTCCAAATATATCTATGACCAAAATACATAAAATCATCATCATAAATTATCAAAATAAGTATCAAAGATTCTAATAAAAACTTGGGACCACCATATAATATTACTATGACGTTTTTTCAAGAAGTATGAACAAATCTATTTAAATCCATAACATGAGCAATCATTCACAAGGATGTTTCTTAATATGCGTATCTTATTATGTTATAGGAACTGAAAATGGTGCTTGTTGACACATAAAAGAAAAGTTGAACTCGTGTGTGGAAAGAGATCGTTCGTGGCAGATGGGATCTAGGCTATAATCTACTATGGGGGGAAGAGAGTTTTTTTCATGTTCCAGGGGTCTCCACCATGACTCCCCCCAAACGTGTTCGCTCGACGTGGTGCGCTAGGTGGGTTCGTCCCATCCAATATGACGACGAGCTCGGAGACCCCCGATGAAAAAGCGCTGTCTTTATTAATAAAACAATGCATCCTAATAAATTAATAATCTATGTTCCTGAATAATAAATAGTGTGTCTCATTAAAATGGTTGTTTACATTGACATTAAAACTGTGCGCCTTAGGAATTAGACCAGTGTGTCTTTGGCATTGAAACAAGACGTCATTGTTAAATTATGAAACAGTATGTCTTTTTATTTTAAAACAGTGCGTCCGTTAATTTACGACTAATTTATAGTGCGTGTTAGGATATTAATGTTTAATGTAGTTGATTATTACACAATGCATTTTGTCATTAACAAACAATGCGTCTCATTCATGCTTCAACAATATAAAACAGTGCGTCTTAATGAAATAATGATAATTAATCTTTTTTTGTAATATATTATGAATTAGTATGACATCGAAGAATGAATTTAGGGTACGAACACATAACAAACTTGGGGTTTGGGTACGACATATTGTTTTGGGTTCCAAAAACATTCTATTATTTTGATTATTAATTATTCGAATGTAGAAAATGCTGAATTATATCGATTGAGTTGATGTAGTTATTGCTGTATATATCACTTGAATTAGGTGTTTTTTTATATCAAATTTAAAGAACAAACCCTAAATTATAAATTTTATCTGTTTCGTTTGGATTTGATGATGAATCCAGTGCGTGTCTTAAATTTGTTGTGATGAATCGAAGTTGATCTTTGATTTGAGTTTTGATTTGGCAAGGATTTGAATTTGTTTTTGGTTGTCGATTTGGAAGCGGAATGAATTCGTCAGTGCGTTTTGATTGTTTTTCGTGGTTATGGTTTGCTAGTGGTGGATTTTGACGGTTTTGATTTGAGGTTATCGAAAAATGTACCTGATGAGAATTATTTTCCTAGTTTATATATTTTAGGAAATATTTTTGTTATTTTATATTTTTATAGATTAAATATTAGTTAAAAAAGATTATAAGTAAATTGAGATAATCCTAAAAAAATTACATATATTATGTGACGGAGTAAATAATATATGATAAGATAATAATATAAAAATTTAAAAAATATGATGCTCGTATTATATGTTGATAGAGATGAATAAAAAATGAATATTAAATGATTTGGGAATATCAAAAATAAAAACAATTTTAGAAATTTTTTATCATTGGATTTATGTTACTAACACATAATTTATATATTATTAATAATAAATTTTATTTTTTCATAATATAATATAATGTAATCAATGGTGCAAAACTGAATGAAAATTTTAGAATATATCCGTCTTGACCACCCCTCTCTAAGTCTCATCGTTCTTTTGCAATTCCACTAAAACCTACGCTCAACCCCTTATCCTCACTCCCCCCTCACTGCACCGCGCATCCCTCGACTGCGAGCAACCAAAACCGTCCACCAACCCAGTCGAAACCCTAGAACTCTCTCTCACTATCCCCTCAAAATGGCGTCTGCTAATCCTATCTCGACCGCCTCAATTCTCCGCACTCCACCACTGGTAAGTAAACTCTCACCATCATTTCCCATTCCACCTCGGTTCCTCGCCTTTTATCGAGTCATGAATTGATTGGTGTTCTAACCTCTGTTTTTGTTCTAATGTGTTTGATTGAGTTTATTTTTATCGGGTTACGTCGAGGGCGAGGAGGAGGATTTGTGGATGTTTAGAATAGATTATATAGGGTAGGGCAAAAACATTGCAAGTGCATATTCTATTCTTGGGCCACTCCAGTTATTGCCCGTTGGTTTTGAGTTGAAACCCGAGAGGTTTAGTGGTGGGAAGTGTCACTGCTATGGGGCTTGTTGTGGTTGTTGACGGAAGATATGAGAGGAATTTGTTTGAATTGTAAGGCTGGCGGGGACTGTGAGGTTTCGATAGGGTATTTGGTGTGGGTGGGAAAGCACGGAAGGACGTGGAGTGTTGGATTTGGAGGCATGAGTTATACGGGAAATGCATTAAGTTTTGACATAGGTTTTTGGATTTGTGTGATAGTATGTTTATAGAAGGAATTGTTACATGTTTTTGCTTTGTAGGCGCTATGATCCTGGGGCATCTACGAGGATACTGTTATTATCTTTAAAGTAAGGGAGCACAAGTTTGTATGCTGTTATCTTGCGATGGATGCTGCTTTTTCTGTGAATTGTTTTTGTCGCGACAGGTAGTGAGAAGTATGAATACCAAAGTTCGACTCAAAACTGATGGTTGAAATGGCTGAATACTGCTGTTATCTTTTGTTTATTGATAAAGTTCTCCTGAAATGGCTGCTTTTCTTTATAGGGAAGCTTGAGAAAGGGAGTTATCCCGCAGCACACCCAAATGGTGAATTACAAACCCAAAGGTGGCAGATTTGTTGTTAGTGCAGCTGCGAAGAACATTGCATTTGACCAGAAGTCCAGGGCTGCCCTTCAAGCCGGCATTGATAAGTTAGCTGATGCCGTGGGACTCACTCTTGGTCCTCGTGGTATGTTCTATATTCATTTTTTAAGGCATTGATCACCTAATCTTTCCACATCCCTTTTGATTTTGATTTTGTAGTTGCTCTCTACTTGAGGCGAGGATGAGTTGATTTTGATGCTGTTATGTATTCTCAACTGAATGATTATGCTGTTTACTGAAAGTCTATGAGTTCAGCTGATTTGCTGCAATTTCTGTTTTCAGTAGCTGGAATGCCCCCCTTTGTACAATTTCTATTCTTTATCTTCCTCTTTCTATTATATTTGATCATACTGGTGGATTGGCATTGATATTTCTTGGCTTCTCCTTGCTTTTTTTTGGGAGGGGGATTTATTTAAGTTGATTGGTGAAACTTGTTGATTTTATGTCCATAGCAATAATGTTGTGGGTTTTGCGGTGAATATGATAAGTTCATCTCTTTGGCTGGTGAAGAACATGGCCACTGTTGTTTATGTGGTTATGATGAGCGTGCTTTTTCTATCTCTGTAGTCAATAGGTGGTGATGGAGCAAAACTAATTGTTAATACCATTTCTTCATGATGTAGGGAGAAATGTAGTCTTGGATGAATTTGGTAACCCAAGGGTTGTCAATGATGGGGTAACCATTGCTCGTGCTATAGAACTTTCAGATGCAATGGAAAATGCTGGTGCAGCTTTAATCAAGGAGGTTTGCTTAAGCTCCTTTGATCTCATGCATAAATTTTCTCACAGCTAAAAGCCTAATACTCGTGGAATCACTGCTGGACTTTTTTTTTTTTTTTTTACATGTGATGGATACAATATAGTCATTTCTTGAATATGATTTGCATCAATAAGAAAATAATTTGTTTTATTGTGCAGCTGTTCTATTGTTGAATACAATAATTCCTCTTAATTAAATTCAGATGACTGAAATATCTACGCTAGAGGTTTGGGTGATAATCATGTTGACAGTTACTTTTATCGTAACAAGGTTGCAAGCAAAACCAATGATTCAGCTGGTGATGGAACAACAACTGCTTCAGTCCTTGCTCGTGAAATTATAAAGCTGGGTCTGCTCAGTGTTACTTCTGGAGCAAATCCAGTTTCACTGAAGAGAGGGATTGATAAGACTGTCCAGGGTTTGATTCAGGAGTTGGAAAAGAAATCGAGGCCTGTTGAAGGACGTGATGATATCAAAGGTGATTGACTAGCTAAAAACTGGGCTAGTTTAACTTCATTTTTGCACTTACCGGTGAGTAATTTCCTGGCTTGATTGTTTTTTCCTCTGCAGCTGTTGCCACCATTTCCTCGGGCAATGATGAGTTCATTGGTACCATGATTGCTGATGCCATTGACAAAGTTGGTCCTGATGGTGTTTTGTCCATTGAATCATCCTCCTCTTTTGAAACGACGATATCAGTTGAAGAGGGAATGGAGGTTTGTAAATTTTGTATTTGTAGCAGAGAAAGATATGAAGTGCACCCGGATCTTCACATATCATGTCTGAATTATAAATTTGATGGTTGATCCTTGTCTTGCAGATTGATAGGGGTTATATCTCCCCACAATTCGTCACCAAACCTGAGAAGTTGATTGCCGAGTTTGAAAATGCAAGAGTTTTGGTGACTGATCAGAAGATCACTGCCATCAAGGACATTATTCCCTTGCTGGAGAAGACTACTCAGTTGAGGGCCCCATTACTCATCATTGCTGAAGATGTGACTGGAGAGGCTCTTGCAACTCTTGTTGTGAACAAACTCCGGGGTATCATAAATGTCGCTGCCGTTAAGGCTCCTGGTTTCGGCGAGAGGAGAAAGGCTATGCTTCAAGACATTGCCATTTTGACGGGTATGTTGGGTTTTGACCTATTAGATGGCAACTTACATGTTGGATCCTTTTTCTATTATGTTGTCCTGCTGTCAGAAAACTTTTCTTAGCAAGCTTGAACTTGTAGGGAAGATCCAACAATGGATATTTAGATTACACTTCCCCCTCATGCGATTTTCCTTTTTGTGCTAAACATATGAGATGACATGTTTCAAAACTCATGATCTTTAGTTGGACATGTTTTTGTTTCATGTCAAGGAATCAACTTTCTTACTATCTTGAACTGCACACAGAAATAATCATTTTGTGTATGCAATCGCTGTGTAGCTGACTTCTTGCACATTGATAAGTGTAGCTCATTCATTTCATGATTCGGCAGGGGCCGAGTACCAAGCCAAGGATTTGGGTTTGCTGGTCGAAAACACAACTGTTGAGCAGCTTGGTCTGGCAAGAAAGGTGACAATCACAAGAGACTCCACCACCCTCATCGCTTATGCCGCAACCAAAGATGAGCTTCAGGCAAGGATTGCGCAACTTAAGAAAGAGTTATCTGAGACCGACTCTGTCTATGACTCGGAGAAATTGGCCGAGAGAATTGCCAAGCTGTCTGGAGGAGTTGCTGTTATCAAGGTAGGTGCTGCAACTGAAACAGAGCTTGAGGATAGAAAGCTACGAATTGAAGATGCCAAGAACGCAACCTTTGCAGCAATAGAAGAAGGAATCGTGCCTGGTGGTGGCGCCGCACTTGTCCATCTTTCTACTACTGTCCCAGCTATCAAGGACAGGCTTGAAGATCCTGATGAGCGATTGGGTGCTGACATAGTTCAGAAGGTAAGTTTCTCAAATAAGTTACATTAATAGTTTTACTGAAGCTGTTCACACCTATCCATAGTTCGATATCTTTCTCCGCAACCCAGGATCTAATTTTCTCTACCTAGGTTGCCCTCATCAATTGTCAGAGGCATATTTGTCTGTTTCTGGTGATTCAGACTGCCTACTTGGTCTTTAGAATTATCTAATGTAAATGTATTCCTTTCATGCAGGCACTCGTATCCCCAGCCTCTTTGATCGCCTACAATGCTGGGGTCGAAGGTGAAGTTGTTGTCGAGAATGTGAAGGCCAGCGAGTGGGAGATCGGCTACAACGCAATGACCGACAAGTATGAGAACCTAGTGGAATCAGGGGTCATTGACCCAGCCAAAGTCACAAGATGTGCTTTGCAAAACGCTGCTTCAGTTGCAGGGATGGTCTTGACAACGCAGGCTATCGTGGTCGAGAAGCCTAAACGGGCTGCCGCCGCACCTCAACCAGGAGTCACCATATAAACCAACAATGTGCCGCTGAGTATTAGTCTGTCATCGAGGGTTTTGTAGCGTGTGATGTTGTCCTTAGTGTCAAGACGATTTTGTAGGCAGTTACGGTGTTGCTAGAGCACTGTGTTCTTTTTTGGCGATGGCCGAAGACATTGTCTTATAACCCAGGTTGTGTCGAGATCCGTTTATGTAAACCGATCAATTATAAAGAGTTGGATCCGGCAATGTAATGTGGATGGAGGATAAGAGTTGAACCAAGACGAGCTTAGGTTGAACGCTTGGGCCACTACTCTGAATCTCTCATGTTTAGTTTTTGGGCGAGCTCGAGTGATCCATCAACCTAATTCAGTACTTTTATCCCATGTTGCACATCTGGTACTTCGATCCGGGGACAACTTTAACGAAGAGTAAGATGAGTCGGACTGACTATATAATTAAAAAGTACTTTTATCAAAAAGAAAATTACTGCATATTTTAGCCAGATATAATTTTTGTTAAAATTATTTGTATTTTATGCTCATAACTGCCATTTTACGTGCATTATATATATGAGATTTATGATGTTAATTTAAAATCAGACACACATTTTGGTAAATATATATCCCAAATTATTTTTTTGGTACCAAAGCTTACACCCTCAGATGTATATCTCCTATATTTTCCTAAAATTTGACTAATTAAAAAAACATAATCATAATTAATAAAAAAAATTAATTTTAATAACTAATCAACAATCAAGGTAATATGAAAAATGTACCACACCCGCTCGTGTACTATGGTCTATGAAGTCCCCGATTTCTACTGCAAAGAAAACTTGAACTAGATTGTTGAGATTCTACACAGCGGCGTCTGTTCCTTCATTCATTTTTCCCTTTTTCTCCATTCGAGAACTGAAAATTCACATCTCACACTCACCACATGCAAGAAAACATAAACCCTAATTTATACCCAAATCGATAGTCGATCTTCGAGGAATTCTCATCGATTCTCTCAAAATTTGGGGTCGCAACTGCCATGCAGGTTGATTCAGTTCCGAATTTCATTTGATCGATGGAATTTAAGCACAGATTGTGAATTAAGGCTTTTTTGGTGTGGATTTTGATGGTTTTTTGTTCGGTGTTGGATTTGAGTTTGTGTGGTTTCTTGATCTGTTCTTGCATGTTGATCATGGTGAATTGTGATAGCTCATTGTGTCGATTTACCTCTTGCTGTGAGTGATCTTGGTGGATTTGCATCGGCGATTATCGATGAGTGGATGATAACGGGTGGGATCGGTTATGATTTCGCTATCATAGTAGATCAAGGGATTTGTTATGATCGGATTGTTTCTTTATTATAGGTCACAGGAAGCCAAGTTATTGGAGAAATTCATCATCCTATGATCCTATTTATGTTGCCAGCTCCATATAATGGATAAGAACTTCGTTTTCTTCTCGTTGTTGTTTTCACTGTTATTGTTGTTGTGTTATTTGGTTGGTACATTAGATTTTCGTTGAAGAGAGTAGTGTTGTTTCTTCAGGATACAAACGAATCATTGTGCTAGATTGAATTTTTAGGTCAAACGATACAGTGTTAGCGCATTATATGCACCTCTTTTGTTGGACGATTTTGTAGTGTTGAGGTTTGATGGATACCTGTGCCCAGTATTCTCATAGTGCTTTGCATTCCGTTGCTGTTTCAGGCCTGAAGTAAGTGTGCGGAAATGCCAAAAACCCGTTCAGCAAGTAAAGCACGTAAATCTGAACGATTGAATAAGCTTGCACTGTTGAAGCCCCGTGATGGGAGGAAACCTAAGAGCACTCAAAATGGCATTTCTAGCCCTTTTAGAAGGTCTCGAAAGGACAAGGCATCACAGGCTTCGAGTTCTTCAACTTCGAGGAGGTCAAGCGAAAGTTCGAGTTCAATGTGCTTAAAAACTACGAGCAAGGAAAAGGAGAAGAGCATAAAAGTGCTCGTCCCTAAAACAGATGAAGTCAAACGGGAAGAACAGGAGTCAAAATTGGATTGCAAGACATTGGAGAGAATGGATGCTCGTACTTATAGAGCTATTCTTAAGATGTCCAGGAGAAAGCTTGAATCATCAGGTAAGCTGTACGCTTGCACTCAGACTATTTCTTCTCTATGCTGAAAAATTAGGTCTGTCTTTAAAAAAAAAAAAAACTTGTTATGTGTGTGTCTTTGACATAATTATAAATTTGTCAGAGTTGAGGATAGAGCGTTCCTTGTATAATATTCTTATTTCCATAACTAGTTTGTACTCGCCAAATGGAGGTGAACCAACCTTTACAATGTTATATGCTTGCTTAATGTTCAAAGCCTATTCTTATTCACGATTCTATTCTAGTGTTTATGTGGAGGACACTCAGATCATTTGTTTCTGTTTCCCATATTTTTTGGAGTTTGGACAGTTCTCTTATGTATGATACTTGCTCAGTGATAATTGCTCTTTCAAGAAGAAGGCTACGCTTCAGTCAACTTAGTCATTCATCATCCACAGTAATTCTTGCTTAACAATGTCCGGTTTGAATTGTTTTATCGGTTGTGGTTGTTCTACAAAGTAGTTGATGAAAATTCTATCTTTTCATTGCTCAAACCATGTTGTTACTTTCTATTTCCTTGTATCTGTCCAGTTGATACTTCTCCAGTCAAAGGCAGCAAGACATGTGGCGTTGGTCTCGATGAATTTCCACACAAGAAAAGGCACCCTAATGGTAATGGAGAGACCCAAGATGGACCCTTGGGAAGGTCCAAAGTCAAAGGCAATGATGAGAATGTGAAGGGTTCAGAGCCTGATTCAGAAAACACTGCAAGTGAACCATTTAAAAGAGGAGATGGATTAGAATTCCCTTGTTCTACCAAGAGGGATAACATCGACGTGGTTGATAAAGGTTTTGAACCTGAATTGCAAAGCACTGCAAGTGAACCATTAGAAATTGAAGATGGTTTAGAATTCTCTATTTCTTCCGAGAAGGAAAATCTTGATGTTGATGATAAAGGTTTGGATACTGATTTACAGAACACTGCAAGTGAACCATTAAAAAGTGCAAATAGTTTAGAATGCTCCTGTTCTTCCGAGAACAGTAACCTCGATGTTGATGATAAAGGTTTGGAGCCTGTTTTACAGAACACTGCAAGTGAGACATTAAAAAGTACTGATGGTATAGAATTCTGTTGTTCCGCCAAGAAGGATAACCTCGATGTTGACGATAAAGGTTTGGGGCCTGTTTTACTGAAAACTGCAAGTGAGTCATTAAAAAGTACAGATGGCTTAGAAATCTCTTGTTCTGCTGAGAAGGATAACCTCGATGTTGATGATAAAGGTTCGGAGCCTGTTTTACAGAACAGTGTGAGTGAGACATTAGATAGTACGGATGGTGTAGAATTCTCTTGTTCTGCCGAGAAGGATAACCTCAATGTTGATGATAAAGGTTCGGAGCCTGTTTTACAGGACTTTGTAAGCGAGTCATTTAAAAGTGCAGATGGTTTAGAATTCTCTTGTGTTGCTGAGAAGGATGACCTTGATGTTGGTGATAAAGCTTTGGAGCCTGATCTGGAGAACAGCAAAAGCAAATCATTAACTAATGAAGACCGTTCAGAATCCTCTTTTTCTACCCTGAAGGATGACTATTCTAAATCCATGGAAGTCATAGTGGACAGATCACCTTCTGATTTTGGTAAGTCTAAAAACAAAACTATACAAATTGATGATGGTGCGGGAGTATCATGTTCTACCCAGAAGGATAACTTTATGGTAGGCTCTAGATCAAAGGATGGAAATTGCTTGCAAGTGTTGGATGCCGAAACTTTTTCTTTCCCTTCTACTGGCTGTGATGAAGCCGATAATAACCCTAGTAATAGAGAAAGCATGCAGATAGATTCCTCCATAAGCAACCGGAATCACAAAGATATGCAGATGTTTACAGAGCAGAACTTTGCTTTGGAGAGTGGACCTGGACAGACAGGCTTTAAGAGAAAAAGAGATGATACAGCGGATCTGATCTCAGTCAATGTAAGTGAATGTCTCACCTCTGCTTGTCATCATTGGGTAGGTGTACTATGCACTGTATATCTATCTCGTTTTTTGTATGGATATTAGGTTTCCATGTTGATCAATGTTGCCTTGGTTATTAATGTCCTAGAATCAGTTATTTTCTATATGAAGTTATTATCATGTTGTAATGGTTCCGTATCTTGTCTTTGCCTTTTGGCACTCTTTTACTCTCATCACAAGCACGAGGTTGTTGTTGTGCTTGTCCTTGAGATGGCATGATGACTTAACTGCAATGCATTCACGGTTAAGACCTATCCTTTGTATCTCCATGTCTTACTATCTAAAATTTTACATAAAAGAGATTGGTGCCAGCCTTACTTCATTATCTCAAACATCAGTATTAAGTTTGAGAAAAAAACGTTAAAATGTATTGGCTCATTCCTCTGCTATACTTTGCAGGAAGTTACGCCTGAATCATTGAATAAACTGTCTTTGTTCACCTCTAGTGGCAATGCTGAAGTTGGGGCTGAGGCTGGCGTGGGCATGAAAGACACCACTAGTATAGTGAAGGATAGTTTATCTGAACATTCTTTGAGTGGTTCTAAACCAGAGTCTTCTAGCTTTGTGGAGTATTGGGTCCCAGTTCAAGTCTCCAACGTGCAACTTGAGCTGTACTGTTCATTTCTTCTGTCCAACCTGAGGGCACTCAATTCTACCTTGAAGTTGAAGAATGGTCTTATGCATGAAGTTCTCATCTCTATACTGAAGGTGGTTTATGTTTCACCTTCTGGATGTCAGATATACTTTTCTTAAATGGATTCTAGATGAATTCTTATTCAGAGCAAATTGATCTTAAATAGAATGCTCCTCTTGCTGGTAACTCCTTTTCTATCATGAGGGGAACTCGGCTAGGTGCAGAATCTCGAACGTCAAATTATTTTACAATACCATCTGTTTCTTATTATGTTTTGTGCTCTATGAACCATAAGTTTTAGCATAAAATCACAGACATAGGTTATTAGAAGATGGCACTGGCTGTCTTCATGTGTTGAAAAATAAAATATGAGCTTTGTTGCTGCTTATTGAAGTTTATAACCAAATAGAATGCTTCATGCAGTCATGCTTGGATTTGCATCGAGTGTCGGAGTAGTTAATATTTTCGTGGGACTTCTTTCTTTGTACTAAAAATGCTTTAATGTTTCATGTGAACTTGCTTTTGCGTGCGGGGCATTGACTATTTTAATCTGTCCATATCAACGAAGGTATTTTGCTTGACAGCATTTTTCTCAAGTAGGTTCTACATAAAGTTCGAGCCTTTGATTGCGCTTGCATTTTCTTCTTGCTGTTTTTTCTAGCGACTTGATCACATGAACTTGAATTCCGACTTTGCAGTGCTGTAATCATCCTTATGTTGTAGAGCCTTCATTGCAACCTGCACTTACTCAAGGCCTTACTCTTGATGAAATCTGCAATATTGGAGGCAAAGCAAGTGGCAAGCTGCAGCTTTTGGATGCAATTCTTTCAGAGTTGAAGGATCAAGGACTGAAGTGTCTAATCCTATATCAGGTACTAGTGCTGATGCTTAACTTTTTTCTTTTTTTTTCTTGTTTTCAGTTTGACGTAGTTTTGAACTTAGTTGTAAATTCTAATTGATCTTTTCTTTGAAAGTTGCCAGAATCCCTTGTAACCCTCTTATAATGTCTAGTGAGAGTGCCAGACAAACTTTGGCTATACAGTTTTGTGTTCTTAAGGTACCGTGTTCTTGGACTTTGTTGTTAGAACTTGAAACCATGGAATGGGTAGTGACATTATGTATCTATAGATTAGGGCCTGTAAGTGACGAATGTAGAACTGGTCCTTATCCCTACCGTGCTAGAATTTAAGAACTCTCCAAAGATGGGTCCTTATCCCTAGCATGCGAGAATTTAAGTAACTCTCCAAAGATGGTTTTGGGGCAGGTGACCATCGACTATAAAAGGGCATCGGCTCTTTGATCTTGGATATGATAAATCGCTACCCATGCACCATTTCTCATCTAGTGGAATGTAGCTTAGGAGAAGAGAAGGTGGTATAATTCTCGAAGGAAAAAAAAAAGAAGGAATGAAAGAAAAGGTGGTATACATGCAAGTAATTTCTATCTTCAGCTTTCTTGGTCTATTTGGCTTTCTGATACGCAGGATCTTAGTGCAGCCTATTGGTGGTCCTGGAAGGGATAACATTGGTGATATTTTGGAGGACTACATACGATACAAATTTGGGACAGATTCTTATGAACACGTTGATGGAATTGGATCTCGTAATTCAGTATTGCTAGCTGCTTGTAACAAGTTCAATACTGTGACAGGGCGGTTCATACTTTTACTCAAAAAGCGTGCTTGCCATCGGATCCTCAAGCTATCATCTGTTGATGCTGTGATCATATACAACAGTGACTTGAGCCCTCTCAATGACTTAACAGCCGTCCAAAGGATCACAATGGACTCGAATCCAAAACAGATAAAAGTGTTCCGTTTGTACTCTTATCATACTGTTGAAGAGAACATCCTTGCCAATACAAAGATGCAGATCAATTTTGGTAACAGCCTACAAAGCATCACTGCAAGTAACAGTCACATCCTGCTCATGCCCGGTGCTCCCTATCTTTTCTCAAAATTAGATGAATTCCATCACGATAGTCCTAATGTGACTGCTGGTATTGTGTCGAAGGATTCATTCAATGAGGGTGTACTTCAAGAATTGTTTTCTCTGATTAAGGATTGTAGAGCTGATGTTTCTGTGAAGTATATATCCAAAGCTGAACAGGATGGGGAAAATTATCTGAAAAATATTTATTTGTTCGATGCGATGGAGTTTAAACCAGCTACTGAGGAGTTGCCTCATGTGTTTTGGAAGAAGCTGTTGAATGCAAGGTATCCAATTTGGAAATATTTATCCACTCCGCTCCAGAGAAACAGGAAGAGAGTCCATTATTTTGAGAGTGAATTAGGAGATCAAGCCAGTAAAAAGGATGACAATCCAAGAAAGTGCAAGAAGGTCCAAGGCAATAATGTTGATACATCTATCGTCAAGGATGGACCAGATGCAGCCAAAAAATCTTCAGCGGAAAAAGAAAAAGGTATGTCCAATATTCCTAGTATTTGGTGTCTTGTGTGTCCACCAGGCATTTTCTTTTGGAGTCCTTGTATAGAATTTGTCGTGTACCACAATTTGGTGTGCCTTGTTAAGAAACTTAATTTCTCAAGGAAGTTGATATTTTCAACTTGTATGTGTGGTTTTTCTTTTTTTCTTTACGAACTTGATTCGTTGCATTTGCCTGTTTTAGGAGATGGCTTACCTGGGATCCCTCAAGTGGCTGAGCCTGAGGAAAGACGGAAATTACTTCACGAGCAGAAGTGCCTTCTCCAGTTCTTAAAGCCTAAGATCTCGGAACTTTGTGAAGTGATGCAACTCCAAGTATGTCCCCTTGTCTCAGGTTAATCTTATAATCTTGTACATGATTGTTGTTCTTGCATATTAAAAATGTGTGCGAAAATGCTACTGCTCGCTGCCTTCCCTTGCTCTTTGATAGGAATTAGGAACAGGTCATTTCATTTTCTCTTGGTGGCATTGGGATATTAGAGTGTGTTGGAATATTAAATATCTTAGTACAATTTTCTAATGATTTTTTTTTTGTTAAATGTGTTCTGATTTTTGATATTGTAATACTAATTAAGGTCTTTGTTTACTTTTTAGAATTCCTTAATCTTTTTAAAATTATGAAAAGGCATAACCATCAGTTTGTGATGGTTTGCTATTGGAATTCAATTTTATTTTGTTACAGAGCACAATTTCTTTGGTACGAGTTCAATATTACAGTAAGCCAGTGAAGCTGCCAAAGTTGCTTTAGCTGATAGGGATGTATGATAATCATGTAAGACATCTTCCAATGTCTCTCAGAATTGGCTGCCTCATACAACTTTTATAGTGATACTGCCATATTTTTTGCACCCTCTCTTCCCAGTATTGTTTGGAGGCAAAATTTGAAGTGGAATATGCTTGCCTTTTGTTTGATCAGACCACACAGTTCTATCTGTTGATCATGAATTACAGGCGGTGGTTGGTTCTTCAACAGTTTTTATCTGCTATTTATTTTCAAATGAAAATGTATCTATTATACTTTGTTTGAAATGCAGGAGAGTGCCATTCAATTGGCTGAAAATTTTCTGGAATATGTAATACATAATCGTCGTCTCAGCAAGGAATCTGAGACTATATTGCAAGCTTTTCAGATTTCTGTGGTTCGTATGAACTTTACTCTCACACTTTTGGGCAAATCTTTTCATGATAAACTTGGCTGTATTTATTTTGCTTATTCCTTATTCTTGTTGCTAATGCAGTGCTGGACTGCTGCTTCTTTGTTGGATAAAAAAATCAATCGCAAAGAATCACTCGTGCTCGCTAGAGAACTTTTGAAGCTTAGCTGTAACGAGGATGAGGCAGAGCTGATCTATTCAAAATTGCAGTTTCTTAAGGACATGTTTTTAGGTCATTCAGAAGAGTTGAGGTCCTTGCATAAAAAGGATACCTCTATTCCATTGAATATTGATGCAAGTGCAGAAGAAGCAGCATCAAACTCAGAATATGCCTCTCTAGAAATTTTTCAATCTACTTATCCGGAGTGTTCAAGCAAAGCACTTTGCACTCCGTCGGAAACTGTTGAATTGGCGCAAAGAGACATCTTAAAAAATGTTAAAAGGTGGCAGAAGAAATTTATACAGCAGTTACAGTGGACTAAAGAGAAGCATGTCAGAGAACTCGAGAAATTTCGTCAACTGTGGGAGGAAGAGAAGGGAACACTTGAGAGAAGACATAGGCTGGAGAGTATTCTTACCCAATCCATTCATAAAAATGGGCCAACTAGTATCAAGACGGATAAGCTCAAGCATCTAGCTGCTAATTATGCCCAGAAACTTCAGGAGCTCGAACTCAGTATGACTGCTCGCCTGAAAGATCTTCAAGCTAAGCATCAGGTAAAGGTAGCTCACCTGTTGGAAGAAGTGAGGTCTTGGTCACATGTGCAAAGGTTGAATAGGCTGTTATCTCCGGCATCTGAGGAGATGGCAGAGAAGTTACATGCTGCTGAACAAATTAAAACTGTGGAGGGTTCAATGGACACTGATTCTGCTTCCAAGGATGATGAATCGAGACCTGATGAAGCTTCGAGTGGTGGACATGGGTATCTTGTGGAACCTAAATCCTCTGAATTCTCTCAAAATGGTAATTTTCTGTCCTCAGAGCCCACAATTTTTACAGCATCCAGGCTTGTCACTGATCATGGCAGTACTGTTGTGGATTATTTGACAGAAACACGGATGGCACATGAAGGTCTTTGCAATAGTCATCCGCAAGCAGTACCTTCGCTTAATGGGTCCCTGAAGATGCCTGCCACCCAAGAGTCACCAGCAATGGGCATGGATGAAACCATGGCTGGTGGTGATGCTCCTGTTGAGACAAGCAGATTGGCCTGTGGTGAGCCGATAGTTACGCTGACATCTACTGCTAGCTCATCCCTGTTGCAACCAGAGGTATTGTTATTACTAAGGTTTCGGCATTTTTTTATGTTCTGTACGATTTGCATAGGTACTTGTTTCCTCTCATAAGTTAGGAAAGGAAGAGGAAAAGAAAGAAAACAAAATCTAATTCTGAAATGTTGTTGGGTCAATGGTGACTGAAAGTATGTGTATGAAATTATACCATAAGTCGATTCTTCCTAGGATATCTGTCTGGAGAACCAACAGTGGAAGTTCCATGTCAGTTTGAAAGTTGAAACACATGGTCCTTTATGGTGATTGGAACTGCTTTTCTATCTTTATGTTGGTATGAAAATTGTGCATACGTTCATGTGTTTACTGGTGATGGCATGCTGGATAGGGACATGGAGCAAGATCTTGTCAACTAGCTGAAGTGCCCGAAGCCCGGGCAGAAGCAGTCTCTGAATTACATGATGTTTTCCTTGAAGAAGAAGCATCAATGTCATTTGATACTGGCAGAACCCGTGATGAAGCAATCGGCGTCTTACCAACTCGTGCTGCAAAATCTACTCGTATATCTCATTTTCCCCATATTACTCCCTGTTATGGGGATCTACTGGGAGAGCTTAATACTTCACAACAATCTATTTTCATACCAACCCCTGGGCTTCAGAATTTAGCAGTTGACTCAAGTTTTGCCACTTCAAATTCTACCTCTGAATCTCGTGTTCCCCCGACGGTAACTCATCCTTCCAGAACTGAAATTTTGCTTCCAGCTGCAAGACCTGCCCATTCCGAGCTATGTTGCTTCCCAATGCAGGTTTCTACCCCAGAAGTGGATGCATTGTCTTCTTCCATGACTTCAGATTCTCTTCAAAACGAATTGGAAAGAATTCAGAAACAGCAGGAACTAACAACGGGAGCCCATTTTGAGATGGTTGGTTCTGGATTTACTGATACAACTTTTTTTCTGACTTGTCTTTGTTTGCTACTTACCGTTTCTGAATATGACTATTTACCAGATGAAGCAGCTGGAATCTGACCGCGACAGGGAGATTGCTCAAGTTCTCCAGAGGTACAATACTAGATGTGCCGAGGCTGAAGCGGCCTTCTTGCACAAGAAAAAAGAACTTGAATTGAATGAGAACAAGGTCCGAATGAATAAGTTCTTGGCGTTCACTTTACGGGCCATGCATAGTGATGAGTTTGGGGCAGTGTCACAAGTTCAAGAAGGTACTCAAAATCGCCTAACTCACTAATCCCTGCCCAGTTGCTAAATTTAGGAACGACTTGCGATTTTTTGTTTGTTATATGGAATAACTGCTGATGGTCAGTATCTGACTTGGTCTGTGTTGGTGCTGTCGCAATAAGCATGTTGAAATTTTTTTTCCACCCGACAGTGTATTCCATATATATACTGATATACTGATGATTGTGTTCACCTTGCAGCCGGGCCATCCAGTGATGCGCAGCTGTTGCATCAGGTGCCGCATCCAGCTTTCAATATACAAAATTCAGCCCCTGCTGGACGAGTGGCTCATCGCTCCTCAGCAACTTTTCCAAGCCATCCCAGCCGCACATCCCAAGCTCGACCTCCTCACATTAGCTCCGTTACCCCCGTTGTAGGGAGCCAACACCAATTCAGAACTGAAGTGCGTGCCCCAGCCCCTCACCTTCAACACCTTAGAGCAGCTATGCCTCCGCCCTTCAGCGGTGTATCCGCCCCAGTTCCTGGTGTAGCAAGTCAGCACACAACCAGCAGTGGCGTTCTTCATTCAACGTCTCACCTACGATTGACCAGGTGACGGTTAGTGACATCCCTGTAGATGACTAGCCAGATATCCACTTAGGATCTTCACCATCTTGAGTCGCGCTCTTATCCTGCACATACAGCCTCCAGCTATTCCCAACCCAATTGGAGGCCATCACATACCACGATCTCAATGAGTGTCGACGTGCTTGTCCAGGTTTTTGGAGTCGGCTGAACCAAGCTGACTGTACTCAAAGTTAGGCTGCACTACGCGGCCATTGTCTATATACGAGTGACGGGAGATCTTAGCATGGAAGTTTGGTTCATGCCAAATTTTGTACATTACCTAGTTAGCGTTGCAGCTGAATCTTTCGGAGTCAGCTGACACCTCCCTCGTGGTGATGTACTGGAACGCTGCATTAAGCGATACAATTTTAGTTTTTGGACTGAGGTTTCTACCTTTTTTCCATATGGTTATTATGATAATTCTTTTGGTGCACATTGGTTCCTGGCTCTTTGATGATCCTACATGGGAATAAGTTAATAATCAACCTAACAGACTTTTTTTCTTCATGTGCATTTCAATACCATGAGTGCTTGCATGTTGCAAGGATTAAAATCATAAAGATTAATTTATTCCGGATTATATGCAAGGATAGGATTAACAAGGGTTGGATAAGGATAAAATAATCACACCTAGGCCCCGCCCCCCTTCACTGTTTTGTCCATGTTTTTTGAGGATTATTTCATGTTGAGGATAAAATAATCTCTATATATAGGATATAAGAGCAGTTGGAGTGAATTCTCTAAAGGATTTTATATATTTTAATATAGGGATTTTTATAAAATTGATCCACACAACAAATTTTTTATCCGTATCTCTGTGTCATTATCTATCCCTGGCTTCATTCTCCACCTTTAAGGAACCAAATTAGCATTTTCTATATCATTATTATTATTATTAAACTTTTAATAATCATAAAAAATAATAATTGTTGTTTAAAACGAACCTTAACACTTAAAAATTATAATATTTTTAAAAAATAAAAGTAAAACATCATAATTTATTACTAATAAATAAATAAAAGGCATGGCGGTGAATTATGTGGCGAGAGAGAAAGATGATGGTGAGATCGCGGTGTTTCCTGGCGCGGCTTTGGTGAAGGAGTTGTATACTGGGATGGTGGCTACTGGTGATGGGAAGCTGGGTTCTCAGGGTCAGATCACTGTTATTGAGAGGATCAATGGCAAGTGAGGCGTGAGCCGTGCCTTGCTGAAGTTGCTGTGCTTGCTCTGTTGTTTGGTTCAGGTTTCCAATGAATGATGCGAAAATGATGCATGTTTGTGATGAGTAATGAAATAAATTTCATGTTGGCATGTATGCTGTTCTGTTGCCGTTGCCGTTTCTGTTGTGCAATTATCTTCGGCTGTATAGTTGTGAATCTATGACCCAGTATCAACGAAGAAGGCTTAGACCGTGTTTCTGAGCTGGTACGTTTCCGCCAGAAGCCAAGCTAGGGTTCGGGATGCATACATATTCAAGGAGTTGCAGAGTACGCATCTTGAGCGGCTTCTAATGATCGGCGCTGCCATTACTCATGCTCAAGCCATGACCGCGTCTAAACTCAACCTCGGTACATCTCATCCAAAAATGTAGAGAGCTTAAAACATTTGGTACTGAAAAGTGTTGCATCATTACTACTCTGCTAGTAGAGTGCGCATATAAGCCTTACAGTTACAACATTACATTAGAAAGCAGTATCTCTTATGCGATACATACACATTATTGTAGCAAATGGATGCTAATCGATCCAAAATTCTGTACTATGGCTTTTAACTTAACAGCATAGAACGACAGCAAGTCACAAGAACAATATTCCGTGACCGCTAGTTTATTCGGATGGCAGGAGGGTGGTGTACATGTTCAAGCAGCAGCTACAGTGCTTGTAACTCTCGCAGCTTCAAGGGTCTTCTCATATTCTTCAATAGATTTGAAGAGCTCTGAAAAGTTTCCCTTCCCAAATCCGCCGCAACCACCTTTCTGGTATATCTTTCCTTCATCATCCTTGAGCATGCAGCCGACCCTCTGGATTATCTCGATGAATATGGTTGGCCTACTCAAACAAAATCATTAATAAATCATCATACATCTCTCTTTAAACAGCTTTTGAAGAAGAACACCACCGATGCCTGGGAAACAGCAGCAAACCAAAGCTATCCAAGAAAAAGAAAATATCCATCACCAAAGATTTGGGACCTGACTTCGCAAATATGTTCCCATGAAAAATGAGCCATTTCAAAGCTTAAACAAATTTAGAACTCGATGAAGAGATTGATGAAAGAATCAGAAGCTTATTAGCAACAAATATTCAAGTGCTGACAGGAGCCTCACCAGGTAACCTCATCATAACGGAACAGGATTCAGAACTTGACATCTATTCTATCATTCATTTTCACATCCATATATGATCTCAGGGTAGTCGTTGTATTTCACGTCTAAATAACAAAAGCAGTGAGACCAAACATGTGTCGACTGTTTTCCCAGATGAACCAAAGTGTTGCCAAAAATTGTTCCGATTTCGGTCCCAGATAACTGGGTAGTCTTCACTGTTCAAACATAAACCTTGATCTTCCTATATATTCTCGGACACCTAACCCTAGCATCATTCCACAATTTCTTGCATATGCAAAGTAATTTTCAAGGTAAGACCCAGCCTCCATGCCGACAACCAAACAACAAACCCTTTCAACTAGAAAGCACAAAACACCTATCATTCTCTCTAGCACAAAAGGGTAACTACTTAACGTGCCAAATATATAGAATCAAATATAACTCATTTCTATTTAGACATGAGTTTTAGCTTTCGCTTCCAGCTTTCTTTGTGCAGTCTGGTTTCAAATTATAGAAATAACACCACCATCTCCAGCGGACAATCTTGACAATAACGTTCATGAATTCAATTTCAATTATCGACAATCAATTATCCATACCTGTCTCCGACAGGCTTGGTAAAGATCTGCAACAAGGTCCCCTGATCATCCCTATCGACCAATATCCCAAGCTCCTCACACTCCCTAATCTGCTCATCACTCAACACATCCTTCCCAACCCTCCCCCTCACATTCCTATAATACGTACAAGGCGGCCCGGGCATGAACTCGAACCCTCCCAACCTGCTCACCCTCCTCATCTCCCTTAACGTCCTGAATATATCCTCTGTCATCAGCGCCAAATGCTGAACCCCGGCGCCCTCGTTATGCTCCAAGTACGTCTGTATCTGACTCTTTCGCTTCGTCCCATACACCGGCTCGTTCAACGGCAACAACACCATCTCGTCGTTATTCGCTAGAACAACCGAATTCAACCCGCTCTCGCTCGTCCCCACGTCCTCGGCGGTAAACTCCGCGAACTCATGGAATCCGGTGAAGCGTTTGACGTATTCCACCGCCGGCGCCAGCTCGGGGACGTTACCGACCGCGTGATCCAGTCTCCGGATCCCGAAATCGACTTCGTCCACTCCTTCTACCTTCACAAACCCCGGGAGAAACCACTCTCCCGGATCATCCGACGACTGATCCAATCCGCTAGGGTTTCTGTAACTGACGAATCGGAGAACCACGTCTCCGTACAGTTCCACCTCGGCGATCGTCACGCGACCGCCGCCGAGCTCTATCGGCGCCGAACTCGGCCGCGCGCCATTCGCGACGGCGACCGAGAACGCGAGTTCAGCGTCCGATACCTCGATCGCGATCGCGCGAACCGCTAGTCCGTGCGTCGCCGTAAACGATCGAAACACCGTGTGCGAAAACGTCGGAATCGATGCTCCTCCTCCTCCACCTCCACCACCGGTGGCGATTGAGGGAGAATAGGGGGCGGAGAAGAGGAAGCGTAGGCTGTGATTGGCGATGAGATAGGAGGCGTGAGAGGTATTGCCGGTGGAGAGGTCGGATTTGGCGGCGAGGGAGAGGCCGAGGGAGAAGGAGAAGCGGCGGCTGACGTTGGTAGCGTCGCCGGAGTAGAACTCGATGTGGTGGAACCGGCGGACCGGGAAGCGGTCGGATTTGGGATTGAACCGGGTTGGTTTGGTTTGTGACATGGTGATTGTTGTGGGGGAGGAGAGTGAGGTGGTGGAAAGGGAGAGCATGAGAAGAGAGGAATTGCTTGACTCAATTGTTTATATGGGGGTGTTGGAGAGCGAGAAGATTAGGAGGAAGAGTGATGGTGTTGGGACATGGTAGTTTGATCTTATCTGTAATGAACCTTGATAATTACGAATCGCTTTCAGATTTGTTCACATTTGTCAGGGGCTGTTTGTTCACGTTGTCCAAAACAAAAAGTGAACTAGTATTCTTTCCCAATCAATAAAATTATATATTTATTAAAATATAATATAATAATTCAATTATAATCTTATTTTATTTAAAACAATCTATACAGATAATAAATATTTTTATTATTTATTTTATATTATATCAATCTATCCCATTAATTTTTTTTTTTCTTTTTTGTCTCCTTCCACTCACAAAATCGTGGGAGACTGTTTAGTATTACTGATCAAACTAAAAAAACCCAAAATCAATAACATAAATAAAAAATCAATAATATTAATTAAAATCATTTTATAAAATAAAATGATTTTATGTTAAAAAAATCTTGAATATTGCACTCAGATAAAACAAAAAAAATTAAATTTATTTTTTTTCTGATTTTCTATTTAAAAAATAAAAAATAAAAAATAAAAATAATATCAAATAATTCTTACTCGTCAATGAGTGAAATGGAAAAAAAAAACACCAAACATATCCTTTATCTGTTAGGGGCATGTCATTGTTTCCAAGGATTTTAACTTGGGTTTGGTTTCTAATTGTGATTAATCACGTGCGTTTGGCCTTGTAAAATTCCGTAACTATTGTTACCGTGCTTAAAGTACTGCATTCTTAATGCTATTTATGCTTAGTATTGAAATGGATGTTTTTGATGCATCTCTCATCTGGCAAAAACCTCTCAACGTTTTTTTGAGATGCGTACCTCACATGAGTCACAATACAGAACCAATTCGGATTCGCCTAACTGAATTTGGCTCGTTGCAAAAAGAGACGTGCTGCTTGCTTTTCCCGTTGTTTTGATGATTCAATGTTGTTTTCAGCGGCAGTAGTTGTCTTGATTTGATTGGACGGGCCAATGAAACAAGGGATTCCAAAACAAAAACAAAAGAAAAAACAAAAAAATTAAAGATAATCATTTGGTAACGTTTTCATCTAAACCATGAATTACCAATAGATCCCATGTTTGTTTATGATACTCAACCATCTAACAGATTAAAAAAAATACTCTCTTCCAAAATAAAAAATAACGGCTTGATTTGGAGATTTGTCGAGATAAATTTTGACTTACGTTGCAGGACGATCAAACACTAATTTTCATAAAATTATTGTGAAACAGTAATGATAGTTTAAATTATCTATTTTAATCCTTAATTAGTGAAGTAATCCTTTTATTAAGATAAATAACGAAACTCATCAAAATACGTATTAAATAATATAAAAAAATGAAATATTATATTTATGAAAAAATAATATTTAATCCCCTAAAATATTGAGTCATGATACATGAACCCCATCAATTTTGAAAATATATGGATAACCCCTAATCCTCAAATAAAATTGTATTTTTTGACAAGAAATCATATTTTTAAAAAATCATAAACAAATAATATATATATATTCTTCAATTATAAAGACCCAAAAAATATGAGATAATTGATTTTCTCAAAAAACAAATAAAAAAAATAGTATATTATTGAATGTCGTAATTTATAAAATGGGGTTATAAAATTTGTTTGTCAAAATCATGATAAAAATATGGTAACAATCCGAAAAATTTCGTAAAATTTAGTTTCACGATAATTAATATGAATAGTAAATAATTGTACGTTATAATTTATTTTACGGGGTTGAAAACCTTTTTTTTAAGATATAATCAGAAAAAAAGATAAAATATAAATGAAATACAACAATAATACGTAAATACAGATAAATATGATCTTAATACAAAAATAACATATTTATACTCAAATGATCTAAACCTAATTTTGACACTTATTATCCTTTATGTCAATTTTTACTTCACCTAAATTAAATTATTTATTCACTAATTACACACTAATTATCCATTAATACTATTTTAATTGATTTAATTTTCCATAAATACAGGCTCTTTTCTTCTTGAAAAACTTCTTACAAACATAAAAACATTTGTTGTCATGCAAAAGAAGAGATAAGCAAAAGAAGAGAAGAAGGAGAGTTTGAGGAGAAGAGGAGAAGTTAGGGTTATAAGGCAACGAGGATCTTTCATCATTAATAAAAGAAGATGATCATCTTATTTAAAAATTTTATGAAAAATCATAAACTCTATGATAAATTTCGATTTTAATATATGTTAAATCTTGACATGTCTATTTTTTGATAAAGTTTATAGATCATGATTTTTAGTTGTGAATCTCAAGATATAAATCAAAACATGTGAATATATCAATATGTAAAAACTGATTACAGGGATAATTTTGTGACTTGATCAGGAATTACACATAAAAAGTTAGAAAACTACTCTTATATCAATAGAAATTCCTTGAAGTCTAGCTTCTAAAATAGTTTAAAAATCTAGATTTGAAGTTATATACAAGGATTTATGTACTGATTAATAAAATAAGGTCAAATTGTGTGACATAATAGAAAATATAAACATAAAAAAATAAAATACTATTATTGGTAAGTTTTCATAATCGAACTTCTAATTTTATGAAAAGGATATAGAGTCTAGTTTATATAGAATCTTGCAAAATGATTTTTGGAGCGGTATAAAAGAAGTTATATATTTAAACGTGTGGAAGGGTCATATTGCACAGAATCCAAAAATGAACCGTTTTGATCTCGAAACAACTCCAAATAGTTACTATGATGATTTTTCAAGAATTACGAATAAATATGTTTAATTCCATAATGTGAACAATCATTCAAAAATATGTCTTAATATGCGTATTCTATTATATTATAGGATTTGGAGATGCTGGTCGTTATCACTTAAGGACGAGGCTGAACGTGTGCATTTGAAGAACTATAATAAAAGGTAACATTTAGATTGTGTGTGGCGATACGTGTTATTATATGGAATCGTTGGACATAATCACTAAATATAACTGACGTAAACCACTGACTGCAACTACCGTGTGCTATGTGCTAAATACTGAGAGGTGTGGAGTGTTATTGCATAGTGTGTGTTATGCCTTATTTGTTGGTATAATAACGGTGAATGTGTGAAAGGAGTGTAAATCCATAATTGATGAGATAACTCCGTGTCTGTCGTATGTGTTATACAGTGACTTGGTGGTGACATTCTTTCATCGAATTTTTGGTATGAGGCTATTTCAGTACAGAAGACCCTAGGCTCCGGTTTGGGTGATCCCCTTTCGCGAATGTCTCTTTTGCTAAAGTTGCATAAAGTTTATTTATGAAATTGAATAAGTCTATCCAAGGACACGATTATAACATTGACGATATCTATTGTCTGTCGTGTCTGTGTGATTGACATGATGGTAAGTATATTAAAGAGTTGAGTGAACTGTTGAGTGTAGCAATACGTGAGACTTGGATTAGGGACATGCCGTGTCACAGTGTCATTGTCTCAGTTTGTTTGATATGAAGGTCTTGTCTGTCATTGTCATAAAAAGTATGACGGTAGTAAATGACGTCAATAATGTTTGGGGTGTCGATGGACGTATAGATTCGAGCGTTGTTACGTGGTATTAAGTGCTTATTTGACTAGAATGAATCATTGGTATGTTTGTGATGATAATTTTGAATGTCATATTGATATGATAATTTCATAGTGTTGGAATAAAGGATCTAAGTGATCTTTTCTTTTATTATCTTTTTCTCTCGTGTAACCCTTGATAAAGGAGCCGAGACGTTATTGAGATCATATAGATCACAATTATTAATTTTCTGTGTCTTTGTTCTTCTCTTTGTTATAGCAGCGAGGCTTGAAGTAGAAGTGTGACATAAGATTCAATACTAAATGTAGCTTATGTATATAAGGTGTTCTGATCTCAAAAAGATATAAATTCCACTGCAAAACTGATATTCTGTCTTATGATTAAGTGAATCAAAAATTTATAAACCAATGATATATTAGTGAATTTAACTTAATTCTTATTATTAAGTTAAGAAGTAAAGTTTTTGCCTAGTTGAGACGTTGGACCCAGCGAGTGGGGACGTTACATCAGTAGTATTAAAAGAAAATTGAATTATCTTGATAAAAACACTATTTAAAAAAGCTCGTAAAAACATCATCCGTATATTTTCAAAGTTTAAATAGGTCATGTGTCACTATTGAATAGTTCAGGAGGGTTTTATGTTATTTTCCATACTCCCTTTTTTCTAATAGAATTATAGCAATTTGATTTGGTACGATAATATATGTATGTGTTATTTTTTGATGTAAAGGCTAAATTATCTTTTGATTATTCTGAGTGAAATGAGTGAAAAAAAATGATAGGATGAATTGATGTAATATAAATAAATAATAAGAATATTTTGATATTTTTATAAAGTCAAAATTTTTAAATAATATAAAATTATAATTTAATTAAAAAATTTTAATTTAATAAATATTATAATTTTATTATAGAGTGTTTATTATCGGATATAAGAAGTAAAAAAGATGGCACAAGCGACCCTCTGGACATACAAACGATATCAAGCGCCGTGGTCACTGTGGCATTGACGTGGAAGAGTCATCCAAGAGGCCACAATGATGAGCAGTGAAATATTTCTAGAAAGGTCCATCTCAATCACACATGATAACCTTGGTACAAGAAAACGACAAAATGTTCATTGTAATATTTTTTTGTAATTATTTTATTCAAATTATAATATTTTTATATTTAATATTATCTTTGTTTTATTTAAATTACAACGTATATTTTATATTTGTTAAATTAATAAAAAATGATAATTTTTATCTTTATGAGAGCGTGAGACAAAAAAGTGTGGAAGAGGGAAAAAATGATAAAGAGTGAATTAATATGATATAAAATAAAAATAATTTAATATTTTTATATATTAATAAATAAATAAAAATTACAATTCGAATGGGATAACTTAAAAGAAAAGTATCAATAATTTGATGTGACGAAATGAAATAATTTTTTCCACATAAAAAATATCAAAATATATCTATTTTATATCATATCAATTCATCCAACATCTTTTTTTTTTTCCTTTTTCTCACTCTAATATCTCACACAAAATATAATAATAATTTCAAATCTTGATGATTGAATACCACTTCAAAAACCCTGTTCATTATTTTACAAACAAGTTTATCTAGACAAACATGACTTCATAGGATTTACTCATTACTCATTACACATAATTAGCAACCATGGATTCTCATCCTAAGCGGAACTTCCCCAAGCTCCGAAAACACTAATCGGAAAAGCGGTTGCAACTAACAGGTTAATACAACGAGCAGCTGAAATTGGAGCACCTCCGAGGCAGAATAGCTGTTAATCCCCGCGCTGTGATGGTGTCACCAAAAAAGAGTTATCAGCCAAGCTTCATAGAAGCGAAAACCTTCGGTGTGCATCCGCTAACATTTTGGCAAGAATTATCCGGCGGATTTGCCTGAGACAGAGTGAGAGATGGAGCCACCATTTATCTACGGAGCAGTTTCGCAGTTTGTTGTTTGTTCAGTAGCCCTGAGTTATCGACACGTGGCCATCATTGCAATAACTCGTACAAATAATCATCCTCAGAAATTTTGGGATTTCTTAGTGCAAGAGTGTGTTCCTTGAACGATGCTGCGGCCTTCTCCCTTTCCTCCATGTGAGATCAGGCGGTGGCGGCGTCGAGGGATGGTCGGTTAGGGTTAGGTTTTGGGGTTTGGAGTAGTTCGATTTGAGGGTTTAACAAGGAGGTGTGTGGAGACTTTAGCATGCGTTACTCATATCTCATTTCGAATTTTGTAGTATGTGATAGAAGGCCAAAAAAAATCCTTTGATAAGATGAGAAAAATTACTAAAATTGGTGTGATCGTAGTAATCATCGGAGAGATTATTGCAACACTCACTTTTATGATGTTATGAAATAAACAAAAAAATGATGAGTTTATCATAAATAATTTCAACTCTAATGTTGATATTTTCGTTGAAATCCTTCTCTTATCGATAGATGGAAGTAATGATTCATGACAAACTAGAGGAGACATTACATTCCAGGTCATAACTCGTATGTAGCGTTTGGATTGATGGAATGAGAGAAAGAATAAAATTGGATATTTCGACGGAATGAGAAAAATCATATTTGGTTTGCATATGAAATCGGAATAAGTATTCTATACGGAATCACATTCTTTCTTTACCCATTATTTTCATTCCTTAGTTCCCCTCGGAGGATTAGCCCATTCATGGAAGAAATGGAATCATTTTTTATTTTATTTTGAAATTATGATCAAAACTCCGAAAATTAAATGTGAAATTAAAAATAATATAATTTTTTATAAAATTAAATGTGATAAAAAAATTAAAATTATATTAAATTCAAAATTAAATTGAATTAGATTATAATTAAATTATTAATATTAATATCATTATTATTTTATAACATTTCAAATAAAATAAAATAAATAACTAAAATAACAAATTAATATAAAAAAATTAAAGCTAATAAATTAAGCTTTAAAATGAAAAACAAAAAAATATAGTAATATTAATTTTTAAATAAAAATCATTACTTTATTTTAATATTGATTTATAATTAAAAATTAATTAATTTTGAATTCAATTAGTTATACAGTTTTTTAAAATAAATTTAATTTAATATAAAAATAATTATTAAGTTTTAATACTTAAATTAAATAAATAAATAACGAAAATAAAATATAAAAATAATTCCATT